>JAGTTF010005346.1:22477-48856 GCA_019095985.1 Streblospio benedicti | reverse complement strand
TATTATGATGATGAATATGATAAATGAATACGAGCGATTGTCATAAAGTATAGAAAATATGAGGGCCTTTTAAGTAGTATAGAGAACTCTATATAGTTATAGACACTATAAGCCGATAGTGGCTGCCTCCATTAATATCTTCTTTTTATTACGCTCATGTATAATAGAGAAAAAAAATGAAACACAAGTTGAAGAATAAGTATAGAGCTATATAACATCTGTCTGTCACACTTTCATAGCTGTTAATGATGGCTGATGTAAGTCCCGTGTGCAAGTTAATTTCACTGTACATGATTCGTGATTTTAATAAAATGCTAGCACTATGGGAATACCAGCAGAGGAACATAGGCAAAAATCAGCCTCCCATGTTCAGTAGTTTTTTTTGTTTTTTTTTCTACAATGATGCTTGCACGGCACACGGACAGATGTTTGGTTTGTGTCTTCTAAAATAGTTATTTGATGACAATTCAAATGTCGGTCACAGATAAGGTGTTTGACAGCAGTCTTATGAAAGCTGGGCTCCGTATATCGTGTGTTTCTTTGAAAAACGAATAAAATGATGGTGTCAACTAACGCAGATATTTTTCCATCCGGGAATAAACAATCAATGTTTTAAAATGTTTTCACTCAGAAATGTTGTAAGTAAACATCTATTATGCATGAAATCGGATTCAGTAGTAAATTTTACACAGATGTATGAAGAATTACGCAGTTTTATAAGCTCCACAACCTTAAATATTGAACTATTCCCCTGTTTTTGATAAACGTGCATTCGCAGACCACCGGATTTCAAATGGCAACGTTCAGTGGGATAATGACAGCTAGTATCCACATTAAACTGTTTTTATTTGTGTAATTACTTCTCCATAGCCGATATGAAAGTGTTACATTATCCATTATTGAGTACAGTAGGTGCAACCACCACGTTTATCAACGTACATGTGACGTAGTTATCTGAACGTGATGTACGTCATTCGTTCGGGGTCAGCCGTACTAACACGGGTCATCCAGTGCGTTTTGCTGAATTTTTGTCTGAATTCTGAGTTGAGTTCATAGCCTACGGACCTCGTGCGTATAGTCTTAACCAACCCAATCGGGGCTTGGGTATGATACATTATATCGCAGTTCTTTGAACTGACATGATATTGATATGAGGAAAAGTTGTATTAACATCATCACAGTACAAACAATGTATTTTTTATGAATTTAGTGATAAAATAATTTCATTGTTCATACATTCAATGAAACACAAGATTGTGTGAATATTACCATTTTTTTCATATGTACTTTTTATATGGCTCATGGATGATGGAATATGGTTCCCTTATTGAAGAAAACCATCCATTCTCACATACATGTATATGGTATCCTAAATTTTTGTGTGTACCAGTCAAAAAAGCTTATTGCCTATGTATTCTTTAGCTACTTTGCAATCTAAATCACATACTCCATGACAAAAAGGCATCTATTTTTAAAGTTGTAAGTTTCATCTTAAAATCAGAACTGAGGCAAATTAGATTAATTTGGTTCAACTATTGTGTACATGTATGATGATGAGACAAAGTAATCTAATCATCATACATGTACACAATAGTTGAGCCAAGTTGGAATAAAATCAAACAAGTGTAATAGAAAGTTACCTTAGTCAAATCTACAAACTTACATATATGTATACAACTGATCTTCAAATTTGACCTGTCGAATCATCACATTCACATAATATTTTTATGCCCCTGTCGATAGACAAAAATGAAAGATGGTTCAAACCTGAGGTACGTGTCGAGATTAATATACAAGAATTTTGGTAAATATTTGATTTTACATCGTCATTGAGTGTTGTTTTACACAATAACAAATTTGTAGGGTTCGTTTCTTGTATTACAAATTTAAAGGTTGATGTAAAAACTGAATATTCAATTTTCTATATATCCCATTTTTTTTTTTTTTTTTTTTTAGTTCGAATAAAAAAAGAATAACCCATTTTAAGTTGATGAAAAAATGACATAACAGATTTTATAGAGATTGGTTATTATGTTTTTTTACAGAAAACAGCCAATTTTTATATAGTCATTATTTTTCGTTTTTGCCGTTTTTTTAAATAAAAAATGAATAACCGATTTTAAAGTCAGACGAAAATTGACATAACAAATTTTTATAGAGAACCAATATTGTGTTTAAAAAAGAAAACGACTATCTAATTTTTGTTGTTTTATTCTTCAGGTTTTGCTGACCAGATTGGACGGGAATTCGCCTTCAACGCTGTTTGCCAAGAAACGTTTCCTCCCAAAAACTTTCTTCGTCAAACTATTGGGAAATGTAGCACAAATATTATCTGTCATTCAAATCGCTAAAGACGCTTTAGACTTTCACGAATCCATAATTCCGCTCGGGGAAATGCACCGTATTGTAGGCTACCACTAGTATATCGAATTCTGATTATACTCAAATCGCAATGAATACAGCATTTTATTGTAAAGAATGCGACTTAAGTTTTGTAAGGAAATTCACTTATGATAGACATTGTCAACGTAAACATAGGAATTATGTATGTCGCATGTGTTCAACTTCTTTTGTATGTAAAGCAGCTTTAGATGAACATATACAACATTGCGATTTAAGTTATCATTGTGATCAATGTTTGTACTCTACAGACAGTAAAAAGAGATTCTCTAAACATGTATTAATACATCGACGAGAAGAGAATTCGAATATTGTTCAGCGTGAAAGTGATTCAGATTTTGAATTTGTTAAAACGCGATCTAGAGAGGAAATGGACAATATAATGGAAGATTCGACAACTGCAAATGTTTCTCAACTGTTGACTTCCAGCTTTCATCAATCTACGAGAAATACAGCTACTTCAACTACGACATATGGAGTGATTGGCAGCGAATCAGTTCTCACTGATTGTGTTAAAAACAATGGAAGATTGTTAAAAATGGCACAAGACAAAAGTGGAAATTATGCTATATCAGATAACTTAAGTTTATTCAGATGTTTGCTAGTTCACGAGCAATACATTAGATATGGTCTTCATCAAAGATTTTCTTATCATCTCGAATTAAAAAAATGTTTCAAACTGGCTAGGAAATTTTATGGGAAAAACGTTAATATCAAAACGTATAAAGGAGTGACGTTCAATGATTTACAAGCCTTAGAACAACGATTTAAGGTCAACATTCAAGTATTTCAAAGCGAATACACAAATAACAATAAAATGATTATTCCCAAAACATTGTATGTAAGCAGGAACAAGTTTCCGCATACTTTATATTTAGATGAACGCAATAATCATTTTAGTTACATAAAAAACTTGAAACGATATTGTAAAGCGTTTAAGTGTAAATATTGTCAAAGAGTATTTACAAACGCTAAACAATGTAGTCAGCATGAAACTAATTGTGCAACAAAAACCCAATAGTGTGTCTCTGACGATGATTACCTACTTTGTCAGCAATTATGGACGCAAAAAAAAGATTGTCTACTATGAGTGATTTCCTTATTGATTACAACATTAGCAACATAAAGCCGTTTCTTAAAGCGAATGAGAATCAATTCAATTTTTATACCAATCTGAATATCGACATGTTTAAGCATGCGGTAACTTCGCCAGGATTGAGTTTGAAAGTATTGTTTCAATTTATTCCGAAAAATGATTAATATGACACAAATATATAAAACTGAAAGAATGGGAAATGACAACGATAATAGTCTTTATAATGAATGGAATTAGAATTTGTACGACGGATTGTCAATAATCTTTCACAGATTTCATTCAAATAGCTTCACATTCATCAAAAATAATCAAAACGATCCCTGTCGCAGGATATTGGGGTTAGATTGCGCAAATTGTTATGGTACTGCTTTTTGGCAAACTTTCCCGACAGGTCTTTACTGCAGATATTTTTGTTTTGACAATTTTTCACGTCGTAAAAGTCGTTTCATAAAGCAGTGAATTGGTTTTACTATGTCATGTTCTTTAAATTTGTGCTGAATGAAAATGTATAACGTTAATAAAACTGTGTTTATACAAATTTGTGACTGAAAGTGATGTTACGATTTCTAGGTCTAAAATATAACTGTAAATAATGATAACGATTTCGTCAAATCTCGCTATGAATAATGGAAATATATTGGTAAAAGTTGTGAAATTGGCAATATTACGTTACGTGTATAGTTTTAACAAATGGTTAAAAGTGAACAATGTCGTTTTGATTTATTTTACATACACAATTTACACATCACATTGATTATTGACTGAAACGAGCTTTATCATAACAACAGACTCCATATCACAATTTGATAATATCAAATTAACGAGGAGGAAGCTTCTTCCAGCGACCACACTTAACTGAGGGTGGTTGCAGGAACACTGCAGTCGCAACGCGGTGTCGTTGAGACATGATTTCCAAAATAAATTACGAATTGTAGTTCACAATTGGTGCAGTCAAAAATTAGATAATCGTTTTCTTTTTTAAACACAATAATAGTTCTCTCTATAATATATTGTCGACAAGTTAAACCTCTCCCTCTTTTTTTTTTACAGAGTTTCGAATAAAACGGGTATAGTATAAATAATATAGCATAGTAGATTTATGAAAAAAAGACGTTATATACTATCGCAGTTCAACGACGAAATAGCCGCTTCTTATTAATAATTTTTAAACTGTAAGGATATACGTTGTTATTTTTGAAATAAAAACAAGCTTTGAAAACAGTGTATCAATTGGATATTGCGATATAAGAGTTTGTTTTTTTTTTAAAAACAAATACATATATCGCAAATTTCGATTTGAAGAAAGTCGATAAGAATGCAGGACATTAAGTGTTCGAAAGAATGTTAATTTATAAATATTTGAGTGATGGGAGTTACACGCTTCCATACAATAATTCAATATCCGATAATTTATCACTAACCATGACACAATCTAGTCGTTCAATGAGCATAATTGTTAAGATGTGCTGAGTCGATTGTAAATTCTCAACTGCATTCATTTCCTGACCAGGGTTCGACGACAAATTCCCTCTCACATTTTCCATCTTGCTTCAAAATCTGTAATTGATTGGGATATTTTTGACACAACTCAATTATCTTCGATTTCGCGTCTGTAACAAGCTTCGGTTTTTTAAAACTTGGAGGAGAAAATGGTATAATCCAATGGTAAACTTTAGATATCGATTTATGTCTACAATGTAATTGTTCCCGGAAAAATCTTTGAAACACAACTGCCAAATCACTTTCATATTGTGACGTAACCTCCATATAATAAAAACTCTCCTTTAAAGAGTTTACGATTGTGTTTTCAGACATATTTTTGTTATATTTATCACAAATTACAAGTCAAATAACAGTCACAAATAAAGAATGTGTTTGACAGAACAAGCGATAAAACTTTTAATTTGAACTTACAACATTAGTCGAAATCAATGCTTGCACACTCACTTTTACCAACCTTATGACAAAATTAATATTTGACTACTTCAATTTCAAAACCCTGTTATTAAGAAACGTGGTTTTCCAACGCGATAATTATCATGAAGTGAGGAACCGTTATGAATTATTTTTTTTCCTTCGCGGTTATAATTATAATCATAGCATACTTTTCAATTCGTTTTCACACCATTTGTTCTTTAAAGTAAACAAATAATAAAGGTTTAAAACTAACAATAAATATTGACGCTAAAGCAGTGTATTAATTCAATATTTACAATATATGAGTACGATTTTAAGGAAAATAATACATACATTGTGAATTTCAATCGAACAACGCACTTCGTATTAAAGATATTTATCATTCTATATTAATATTTGGGTGATGAGCACGGTGTTGCACACACAAGCTTTCTGCGGCTCGTATACACCATCTCACAATAAAACAATGTCAACTATCTCCATTTTTTACACTTACGTGTAAATATGTACAGTTATTAGACGTGTGAAAATCTGAAATATAACATCGTTTACAGTCGCAAATTTGTATAAACACAGTTTTATTAAAACGTTATTGGTATCAATGATAAGTGTATTAAAGTTTTGTTCTAAACATGTCTACTTTCAATGTCGATTATTGTCATAGTTCGCTTTTTTTTAAATTGACTTCCTTACTCTTCACATACGATATTTTATTAGTCAACCATTAAAGATTCGTATCATTGCGCGAACGTTATGAAATAGTTTTTAAAATACGACATTGTGTACTATCACAGTTCAATGAAGAAAAAGTCGCTTCTTTTTTTAATTGATTCTAAACTGTAAGGATTTACGTTGTTATTTTGAAAATAAAACCGAGCTTTGAAAAACCGTATATCGATTCAATGATTGTAATATAAGAGTTCGATTTTGTAAAAACAAATATATATTGAGAATTTCAATTGAAGAAAGTCAATGAAAACTATAGTCTTGATGGTCAAGAGATTGAATTTATAAATATTTGAGTGATGGGAGTTGTATACTTCCACAAAATAAAACCAATATCTGATAATTATATCACTAACCACGCTAACACAAGATTTGAAATTATTTTTAAGAACAGTCAGTTCGAATAACGATAATAATATCAATATCAAATATTATAAGAGGAGTAAACCCGCTTAATTATACATGAATTGTCATTGAAAACGACACCCAGCTCCATTTAATTTTATCTATCTAAACAACACCTATTGTTAGAAATTAAATCCCGTTGACATAAATGTGTCTAATCAAATTAAACTTTAGCGGAATGAAGCAATAATATTCATTTTACCGCGATGGACTGAACACATTTAACGGACTTTAAAAACTCATTAGCGTCAGAATTTGTTGTAACGAATCGTGTATTCACGGTTGGATAACACTTAAAAGCCATCAAAAAAGTTATGTGTCATGAGAAATGGAACTGTGTAACACTTGTCAATATCACGCAGTTCTTTTATTAAATTTGATTGTAGTAGTGGAGAGAATCGGTGTAATAAGTAAAATTAATACCGAGCTTTAAATTTACGTGTAACACGTTCAGTTATTTGATGTGTAATTATTTGGAAGAATGAAATAAAAAAAAGACATTAATACGTCACCTGCAGATTGACGCCAACGCGATGTGATGAAATGAAATGAAAAACTGTCAATCTTGTCACACACGTAATACGGTGATTTAATTTCTAACAATTGTATTGCATCAGTTTATTTCGCATAAAATGCTTAGAAAAATATCACAGTCCATATCAAAGAATAGTTAAAAATTAGTTGTAAAGCATATTTTAAAATAGATGTTTTCGCCAATTTACAAAATGACTAGAATAAAACTTTAAAAATACACTTTGAACTATATAACGCATAATAAAATTGTCACAACTAACTATTCAACATCTAAAATTTCCAATAGCTTTTCTATATAGTACTTTAAAGTGGTCTACACCATTAAACATATAATATTGAGACATGCTAACACCCTTAGGAATACCGAGGAGATGTCTAAAAACATTATTATATGCTAAAGAAGCTTTGTTAAAGACATGATCATTAAATACAGTCCAAATTTGGCTACCATACATACTACTAATTAAAGTCTTAAAAAGACATATTTTAACACTTTCAGAACAATATCTAAATTTACTAATCAAAATATTGCCTTGTGTATAGATACATTTTGTGTGACGTGCTATATCATCGTTACTATCTAGTTGTGAAGTAATAAACACCCCAAGATACTTAACTTTTTCTACAATAGGTAAAATCTCACATCTAAGTGACATATTGGTAACATGCATTTTTTTACAAATTTTTGTTTTAAAGCAAATGTACTTAGATTTATTACCATTAAATTTGACTATCAAAATGAAAACAGATTGAAGAAAGGTGCTATTAAATAAGGTTTGATGACTTTAAATGTTAAATTGTTGGTGAAAGTCAAACAGGAATGCATTGAAATTTGTTTATTCGATTGCAAAGAGTACAGAAAAAGGCTTGATTGTACATGTAAGCCTGGGTAGTTACTATTCTAAATATTCAAGCTCTCATTTATTTTCATAAAATAAACTTCACACAATTTCAATTATGTGCAAACATTCAATTATATGTAGACATAAAAGTTGACAAGAAGTGGTACAATTTTGTATGTCACACCAATCTTTCTATTTATTTCACATTTTTAACATTATCATCCGTTGGTGGGCAGGAATTATATCATAAATGAAATATATCTAGATATGTAGCCTTATAGAGATATGTTGATATAATCAGCAAACAAAATATGTTTCTTCCATGTGATTTAAAAGGGAAACTAATATGTTAAACAAATTACCAAGAATACTGAAGAAAGTCTCCTCTTTTATAACACGTTTATTGAGTCAAAAGATGATTGCAATTTTTACAATGGTAAATGACAATTCTTAATTGACAATAACACGTGTTGTTATTGTATATTGTTCAGTTTATAAGAATGGCAGGTTTTATAACTTTCTAAAGCCACCCGAATGGCGGTTTTATCCTTTCTTACCCGGCGTTTTGTTGAGGTTCAAATTGGTTAAACACAACGCTAAATATCGAACACGTATTTCACATGAATATAAGAATTTTTTATTGTTTGTTTGATAACCATTTAAAGGGCTATGATTGCGTGGAAGGATGATTAATAGGTTTGAAAGGCGGTCAACACGCCTTGAATTGATTAATGGGTTTAAAATTTGTTTTTGATGAAAATGGGTTTGGAGCAGATGCACGTGAGAGGACTGGTCTAAACCGGCTTTGATCGGCTACCTAACCTAACACAATTGGTTAGTTTCTTGTTCACGACCGAGCAGTTACTGCTTTGACCGCTATGCGGTGCTGATTTCACTGTTCATCAACCTCTTACTAGGACGGTGCCAAAACTTTTAAATTTACGTAAAACGTGGGGCTCGCGCAGACAACTCCTAGCTTTGACGCGGGGCTCCTTGGCGGACCGCTACGCGGGGACTGCCTGGACTGAAATTTACATACTCGGTCATTCACCCCTCGGTGCAAAACTAATTACACCTAATTACCCCTTCAAACAATAGCAACAATAGGAGCGGAATCGCTGGAGCGTAGGAGCGCGTCTTTGCAATGTATACTACTTATAGTGTCAACATGTACTCCTGAGTTTTGCAGCCATCAGCCCTGCTCTGACGTTCATGAGTGTTTTTATACTGATCAAATACTATGTAAAACGTTATCTATGGAGTTCTCAACTACACTTTATTATTTGGACTACACTGATAGAAGAAATGAGTAAATCACTGTACAGTAAAAGGAACATAAAAACATCATATTGCATTAGCAACTTCTGAGGAGCATTGACTTTAAATATATGCTTGTAAGCAATCGAAACTTGCAGTTTATTATTCTTTACATATGTAACTAGCTTTAGTAGACAATATGCTTCAATTTGATACCAAACATGATATGTTTATATCATCTACATGATATGCCATACTCAAAGGGTACGTCTCAAACAGGGTGCTGCTTAAGACATCAATAACAAAAATTGCTCAAGGGTGCCAAGCAAATATATCATAATACCATAATCTGGAAAAGAATTACGTTCTTATTCTACTTGACTGTCAAATCAGACGGTCATACCTTGATTTTCAAAGCAAAGTTCCTTGACTAATAGGTGTTAGGTAGACCTTGGGTAATAGAATGCATCATCCTCTGGAAAGAAGCTGTATTTTCATTCCAAATGGGAGAACATTATATTCATACAGACCAGATGGTGCAACAAATGCAGATATTTGTCTGCCTCTCTCAGACAGAGGGACACACCAACACCCCTTCATCAAATCAATCTTGGTAAGAAACTTGTACTGTCCCACCCTGTCAACACAGTCACCCACTCTTGGGATTGGAAACGCATTTGTCTTGGTGACATCATTCACCTTCCTGTAGTCAGTACAAAATCTAATACTACCGTCAGCTTTAGGGACTGGAACACATGGTGAACTCCAATCTGAACTAGATTGCTGAATAATGTCATGCTCTAGTATGTAAGCTATTTCTTTGTCAGCAAGCTTGCATTTCTTTGGATTCATTCTATAAGGATGTTGTTTGATGGGTCTGGCATCAACTACATCAACATCATGAACTGCTACGTTGGTTCTTCTAGGAACATCCGGAAATATTTCTTTACACTTGAGAATCAAGGACTTCATTTGAGTTTGCTGAAAACCCTCCAAATGTGGGAGCTTTGGGTCAAGATCCTGAAGGATTTCAGAGTTTGACAATTTGCAAGAGACTATCTCAGGCTTGAGTAATGGCTCACCTTCTGTGAAATCCTCTACATGATCCTGCTGTTTGCTTTCAACAGAGGAGACGACTGATACAGTCTCAACCGTATAGTAGGATTTAAGCATGTTTATGTGGCATAGTTGTCTAGACCTTCTGGTGTAGTGACAACATAATTCAAGTCATTGACCTTCGAGTGGACTTCATAGGGGCCATGAAAGCGGGCTGCAAGAGTGTTAGATTGTAATGGGAAAAGTACAAGGACCTTGACCGCGACCCTGAATTGTCTAACCCTGGTTTTCCGGTCATATCAAGTCTTCATGCGTTTTTGAGTTGACTTAAGATTTTCTCTAGCCAAATCACAGGCCCTGCTAAGCCGATCTTTGAATATTTGCACGTAGTCCAATAGGCTGAAATGAGTATCTTTGTCGGTCCATTGTTCACATAATAATGTCAAAGGGCCACGGACATTGTGACCAAATACTAAACTCAAACGGGCAAAACCCAAGTGATTCTTGAACAGATTCCCTGGCAGCAAACATCAACAGGTGTACTCCTTCATCCCAATCCTTTTCATTCTCATAGCAATATGTCCTCATCGTTGTCTTGAGTGTGGAGTGGAATCTTTCCAAGGCACCTTGACTTTCAGGGTGATATGCACTAGATGTAATTTGTTTTATCCCTAGCTGATCAACAATCGGCTGGAATAGCCCTGAAGTGAAATTACTGCCTTGATCTGACTGTATTTCATTTAGAAGACCAAACACTGTGAAGAATTTGACTAAGGCTTTGGAGATTGTACTCGCCTTGACATTGCGCAGTGGAATAGCTTCCGGGAATCTAGTGGCTGCACACATTATCGTCAGAAGAAACTGGTTCCCAGATTTTGTTTTAGGCAAAGGTCCAACGCAATCAATTATAACTCGGGAGAATGGTTCGCCGAAGGCAAAGGCAGGGATAGGTTGTAATGGAGCACTAGGAGGATCAGACTGATGCTTACCAACCACTTGACATGCATGACATGTCCTAAAAAGTCAGCAACATCTCTCCTCAAACCAGGCCAGAAAAACTGTTTGATATTTTGTTAAAAGTTTTTTTAACACCAAAATGACCACCCAAAGGCAGTGTATGTACCATGTTTATAATTTCGGCCCTATAGACTAGAGGAACCACCACCTGATTAATAACTGACCAGTCCTCACTAGCTGGAATATCAGGTGGACGCCACTTTCTCATTAGAACACCATCTTTCAGGTAGTATCCAACAGGCACTTTCTCAATTTCATCATGAAAGAGGACTCTATCCATCAGTTCATTGAGTTCTGGATCACTCATTTGCTCTTTTATCAACTGAGTCCTTGACAGAGACAGATCCTTAGACATGCTGGTGCTTGGTTCAGTTTTGGATTCCTCGGCATTAAACATGCTGAAACATGTGTCTGCCATTCCTTCAAAAGGGTCTTGACTACAGTCTTGACCATGGTGTAAAGGAATGCTTGTTTGCACATGGTCTTCCTCTTCCTCAGCGTTTTTTAGAACGAGTCACTGCACAAGCAGGAAATATCTCAGAATCCTCATTGGTTTCATCTACAGTGCTCGGATTTGAGGTCAATTGAACATAAAGGACAACCTTCCCATCAGCTAGGTCATTACCTAGCAACAAAGAAATACCTTTTGCAGGGAGACTCGACATGAGTCCAACTCTAACCGGTCCGGTAACTAAATCTGATTTCAAGTACACAATGTGCAGAGGTACAGAAACAATGCCTCCTTCAACACCCTTAACCAAAGTGAAATCACCAGTGGCAGTAATTGCAGTATCATGAAGGGACAATGCCCTGGACAACAAAAGAGACTGAGATGCCCCAGTGACACGTAGAATACGAATGGGTGTAGGAGCAGAACTCTCACTAAGAGAAACAACTCCCTCTGACACAAAAGGAACAAACTCTTTCCTCAACAGATCAGATGACTGTGCCATTTTGGCATCAAAAGGACTCGGACCAATAGACATAATATCAAAATGTGCTTCATCAATAGATTTCACTAAAACATTTGGCTTTGCCTCAAGTTCAAGCTTGTTTTGGAGTTTTCTACTATTAGAAATGACATGGCCAGGCTTCTTGCAATAATAACAGGTCGGGCCTGGCTGGCCTCCTGTCTAGTAACACTGGATTTATTATTTTCGTTTGTTTTGTCAGAAACAATTGTTGACACGTGTTTATCTTGATACCCGTTTTCTGAATTCAAAGAGGGCACAGAACCAAATTTAGCTTTATGAGTGAGGGCATATTCGTCAGCTAATTTAGCTGCATCACCAAGTGTTGAAGACTCTCTCTCATCTAAGTAGGTTTTAATATCATCTCTCACACATCTTTTAAACTCTTCCATGAAAAGTGAATTCTTCAATTTGTGAAATTCACCCTTAACGTCTCTGGAGGCGCACCTTTCAAAATAAATTTCTTTTTCATGAGCAAAATCAACATAGGTTTGATTATCAGATTTCCGGTGATTCCTGAACTTCTGGCGATAGGCTTCAGGAACAAGTTCATAAGCTTTCAAAATAGCATATTTCACAAGCTCATAGGCAGAGGCGTCAGATATTGAAAGAGCTGAGTAGGCTTGTTGTGCCTTACCTTTAATGACACTTTGAAGTAAAAGGGGCCAATATTCCTGGGGCCACTTGAGGCTTGTAGCGACCTTTTCAAAATGTTGGAAATATTTGTCAACTTCTTTTTCTTCAAATGGAGGTACAAGTCTGACTTCTCTGCTGGCTACAAAACTGGAGACTTGGGATTCACTTGAACTTGTATTATTTGCTTCTGCAAATTCAATTTCTAATCTCAGTTTTCTTTCTTTTGCGTCAGCTTCTAATTTCAACTTTCTTTCTTCTGCTTCAGTGTTCAATATCTTTGTTTCAGCTTCTAATTTCAATTTTCTTTTTCTGCTTCAGTGTCCAATCTCTTTGTTTCAGCTTCTAATTTCAATTTCAACTGTCTTTCTTCAGCTTCAGCTTCAAATTTCAATTTCTCTAACTCATACTGTCTGTCTTTTTGTTTTTCTTCAAACTCCATCATTTTGATTTTAGTCTCTAACTCACCCTGAGCTGAAGGTTTAACTTCAAACCTTTGTAGATGATACTGTGCAATTCAGCCAGTAATAACAGACTTGGGAGAACTTCATTTTACACCAGGAATCTTGAGATGAGTTGATAGCTCTAATAATTCTGATTTCTTTAATCTGAGTAACTTCTCCGGAGTTGGTGCCGCCATGAATCCTTTCACTGCTGCTGACTGGCATCATGAAATATGTCCAACAGGATTGCCAAGAGAAACTTAAATTCGTAATAAATGTGTATTTTAGACTAACTGAAAATGATCATATCGCGGACGAGCCCCCAATTTTGTTATGAAATAGGCTAGTCAGCACAATGAGGACAAACACAAATACATATATTTTAGATATTTTAATAAAACATATAACAACTAAACACAAGCTTCTAGAATGTTCTAATAGTATACAATCTACTTATGATACAGTATCCAAGATATGTCCTACGTGGACATGAATCACAAAAATCAATATCATATTGATCAGGCAGAATGCATGAACTGATCACATGGGGAATAGAAGTGAAAGTGCTCAGCAAGGAGCCGTAGGAAGCCATCCTCAAACTCAATGCATTCAAGAAGATCCCCGGAAATATCATTTAAATGGTGTGACATGAGTGACACGACCTACATGGCCGTGTGAATGGGACATCATCTACCAGCAGCACTAGCATGATGTTGATGGAAGGCATAACAAGATACAACGAATGCGTGTCCAAATGCCAAATTGTCACTTAATGCAATGTCACATAGGGAAAACTGATGAAACACGTATGTACCGCACAAATATTTTTGTATGTTTTTTTTCCATACGTGTGGTTCAGTAGAAAAAAATAGGACAAAAGTTATTGGCAGATGTGACACCAACTATGCATACAAAACCACTTAGAAGGCTCGACTGCTACACGGATTGTCCACGTATACCACGCTAAACGTACAATTTTATGTTCTAGTTAGACCATCACAGTTGAACAATGGATAGTTAGCGTGTTACCCGTAAAATTAATGTATAACTTATAGTTTTATCAGTCTGTTGCATGTATTTTCAATGGATATTAATCTCCAGAACTGTAACAATAAGTTGAATCAGGACTTTTCTTATATGGGTTGCATATGGTTAGTTCTCACTCGGACTACTTTTGACCCCCTTTGCAGACAAAATGATTATGACAAATGTTAGTACATATGAAGTTCTTTTAAACGTCCCTGCTATATTCAATATTAGAATTGATATACACCATAAATCAAGAATGATACTGCCTAGATACGCAAAACCCACAGACAAAGAATTGAACTCACAGTTTCATCCATTGCATTCACTAAAACGCCATGCAGAGTCTATCCACTTTGTCACCATGCACATTTCGCAATAATGTATCCTGATATAGCATAAATATACATAGATAGTTCGACAATACTGTATTTGCCAAAGCAAAATGCCATTTCTAAATAGCATTGTGTAACGAAATTCCAGAGACAAGGTAAAGTTATTTGGAAGATCGTGGATTCGAACTCACGGTCTCCCGTCCATGATTCAGACCGGTCATATGCCATGGGCAGTTGCTCTACCGACTGAGCTAATCTTCCCTGACGAGGTACACACAAGTCGACTTCGCCTATATGCTGCCACGCAGCGCCGCCAACTGTCTGACACATCAGGCTATTTATAGCCTAAGTAGCCTTACTAGCCTTTGTACCCACATCACGTAATTCGCGTCGGGCACGTTGATGAGCAGGATACATTGTGCATGTCTCTGAAACTCGCTTACCACGTCGAGTGTACGCTACCTGACGGAAGGTCGTGTGCCCTGTTTCACTTCTCAATACTCAACACTACTTTGCAACATTTGGCTCGTAATTTTATTATGAATTGCTTAGTTGACTGTCCTTCTTATTGTTTCATGTTATAAAATTTTGGCGGTGGACTGATGTATTTTTTGTTTCTGGATGCACTGTCTAAGTGGGGCCAGCTCTGGGGAATGAAGTTTAATGCCACTAAGTGTCACATAATGACTATCATCAAACGTGCGTCCCCCCCATCAAATTCTACCAGCTGGATGGTACAGTACTAAGCCACGTAGACTCTGCTACTTACTTGGGCATCCTGATTCAGAACACCCTCAGCTTTAAGGATCATATTAGGAACACTGCAAATAAGTGAAACAGCAGGCCTGGCTTCTTACGAAGAAATTTACGTAGGTGCCCGCAGGCACTTAAGCAGACCGTATACTTCAGCCTAGTAAGATCAGGAGCAGAGTATGCATGTGTAGTATGGGACCCCATTACAGGACAGACAAAGAAACACTGCAGAAAGTCCAGAACAGAGCTATTCACTGGGTGTTTGGAAAGAGACCTAGAGAAGAGGTCAGTGTGTCCAAACTTGCCAGGGATTTGAAGTGGGCTCCCTTGGAGCTGCGTTGCAAAATCCAACGCCTAACCCTCATGTACAATATAGTGCATGGGGAAGTGGCCGTGACACCGGACCAGCTTGGTCTTGTCAATGCTGACAGTAGGACTCGTGCGTCACACTGCCATAAGTTTCGTCAGTGCTCCGGAAGAACTGGCTTGTTCCTCAATGTGACAGTAAAGGAGTGGAATCTTCTTCCCGCCAACGTCCATCAACCATCTTCAAGAGTCAGCTGTCTGCGCAGCTGGGTTGAACCAGCACGACTCACCTGGCGCAATGAGCTCTTGCTCTCTGCCGGTCTTGAACTAGAACTAGAACTAGTATTACTGCTATTTCATGTATTTTGTCCATTAGCTCTGTCTCATCCAGGTCATCAATGGCGGATCCCAGGAATTCAAAGATCTTTTGGCGGAGATCATCTGTGCAACACTGACGTAGTTCTGATTGTGCATTGTTTGGAAGCTTTCTTTGTTTCTTATAGAACTTCAATTCGTTGGTGAAAAATGACCACTGGCTCATACTACAGTCCAAACTGATAGATGGTGGGCTTTTTGTAACGTTTGAGATACTGGGTTTGCTTGTGTAGCCAATCGTGGCTGACATGATATGACCTGAGTACCTGTTAAAGAGGTGGCCCCAGCGTCTGGAGATGTTTGCTGTTTCTCTGTGTCAACCATGATCACCAGTGACTGGTGGATTATTTATTGCTACAGTAATTTAAATCTAAACTTGCTGACTGCGCCATGTAGAATACACGTCCTAACTCCAAGAGATTGATGTAAAACTAACTTTATTTGAATAAAACATAGTATATCTATACAGCACAATTAAGTGCAATGCAGTAATAACATATTAACAGTCTAACGTGAGATTATACTCTGCGCATAATGTACAGTTATGACTTGAGAAAGACTTGATTAGGACCATATCCCGATATGGTGAAGACCTGATGAAGACTAGGTTGAGACTTGGTTGCAACATAGCACCGATGATGGTGATGAGGTTAAGACAGGACAAAGACATGGTGGCAACACGGTGCCGATCACCCAAAAATGACAAATCGTACAGCCGTGGTCCACTTTTTGACAGATTAGAAACTATATCAGTGACGTGATGATTTTATAAATTCTGTTTAAGATAAACGTATTACTTGTTTCTATCACATTCAATCGGCATGAAAAATATTTTTCAACAATACGTGAAGCGTTTGTTTTACATAAGAATCATACATGTGTAATACGTTATGCATGGGGCCGGGGAAGGGCAGCAATACCCGTAAAACCTTTTATTAACGACCGGGAGGCTATTGGCATACTTCTAGCATAGGGACTGTGTTATTTCTCAGGCCCGTATAGTATTAGGCATGCTTGGTGCATGTCAGCACCAAGCCTAGTAAGCCGACCAGCGGCACTACAAGCTGAGTGTCCACGCAGACAACCTAGCTGTGGACCGAAGTTGGGCTCTTATTTTCTATCTGTAACCAGTCCCAATTTCTGCACATTGGTACGTCAGGGGAGTGGCGCGACCATAGACGCCTTGACTGTGGTTTGTTATAAATGGACGCATCTATAGTCTCCAACACCCGGTGTCGGCGGTTCATGTTGAGTCCCACACGACCTGTACGAGAAAGAAGCCACCTACGGTCCCTATGTTTGAGTATTATACAAGGACCTCCAGCAGCAAGAATACCTAGAGAAGCCTTAAAACAACTAGAACACCGGGTGTGTAATACCCATACCACTGGCTGCCTCCTAAGGTGTCAACGGTAAATAGGTAACAACTACATTCATGTGTGCACAATAATACTCGAGTAATTCAGTATTCCTTCGCAACCAATGTCAATCAACACTGTGAGTCAATAGTCAATACACTAATACTGTAGCTTAAGTAAATAGTCAACAAGTCTACATACTTTGGCAGGTTCCTTCACACAAAGGGGAGTTTTGCACTGTGTCAATTATATATTGTCTATACATCTAAGTACATGTTTAGTCAAAGTCAATCACTGACACTAAAAGACACTAAATGGGCTTTAATGGATGGTGATGAGAGACTTATCGTCAAAACATCTCAATAAATACGAAATAAACCCAGGCATGCTCATGTACTAGATTTTCACTTAGACATCTATGTGGATCTGTTCTCACTGTGTTGTAACATGTTTGTAGATGTGAAGCGACACGACTGACGAGACCGGGAAGTGCTAATAATGTTGACATACCTGATGACTAATGGTTGAAGAGGATAAGTGTATAAGTGTAGGTGTAAGTGTGATAATACATAGGCCACATGCATGTCCATATGTTGAGATGGAAAATGTGCATTGCGTTTGGCATGAGAGCCACAGTACTTACTAGTCCCTCTGTTCTCCCGACTCTCCGTCCCTCCTTGCTGCTCCCCATAGCACTCCTTGTGGGCTCCTGCCTCGCACTTCTCAGCATCATCTACACACAAAATCAAAATTATGGTAAAGGAAATTGCAAACCATCATTCAATTCAAAATGCAAACAAAATATTGAAATCCCCGTGCATGCTTTGCTTCTGGAATTATGTAGAACCAGCATAGTGCTTACCCTCTCCATCCGGCAATGGTTTTGGGCCTTCTGGTCTGCTTAACCCTCCTGAACTTTTAAGCACCTTTTCCTCACGAATACATGCAGAATTAAGGCTACCTACGTTTGTCACAGATAATCCTAAATCAGTCAAATTATCTGAACATAGGCTTTGACTGTGGCTCGTCCTAGTTCTGTTGGACAATGCGGGACTTTCAGATCTATTTGAGACCTGCTTTCGTATTTCAATGTACAATGAGGTCCTGTAAAGTTTTTGTTCAGTGGGCGAGGTGCTTCTGCAACAGACATGAACTTTTCTATGATCATATTCACCGGATTCTTCCATATTCCGTCTATCATCAACCACTTGCAATGATGTCCTGTATCTGACTTGGGCAGCAGATGGACTGCTTCGATAACAAAAAGGAATTTGGCACGAATCATCTTCAGTGGATTCTTCTGTAGTACATTCTCTGCAAACATATAAATCATCGCATTCATGTGGTTCTTGTCAGTATGATTCCAACTTATTAAATATGCGCCTAAGCTCATTTTTTTCTTAATTTATTTCATATGTTTAATTCCTCAATATTGATAAAAATGAGAAAGTATATTCTAAAGAGGACTTTATGTTGAATATTCATTTGTTCAAATTTCTGTTAATCGTCTTGAGTTATACTTGTACTTTTGAACTATATTTTTGAAGCTACCTGAAGCTTTCAGCCATCTTCACATGGCCTTTTCCCACAGTGGACTAGTCATCACGAGATCGTGATGTGTATGAGATCAAATGTGGAGGCACCAAAGAAGAGGAATCTACTAGTTCATACATAGGCAAAACCTCTAAGACCCTTAAAACTCGGTTTGATAAACACCGTCGCCCAAGCAGTACCTCATCTCATGTCTCTCTACACTTACATCAGCCTGATAGACAACAACACCACATCACGATGGACAATGTGAAAATTTTGGACAGAGACAGTAGTAGTAACACCTTTGAAAGAAAAGTGCGCAATGCGCTGTAAATCCGAAGCCTCAGACCAGACTTGAACAAAAATGTGGGGCGCACGAACTTCCTGCCATATATGACAAGACCCTGGGGGCCAAGGTCATCAAAATACAGTTCAAAAGTACAAGTATAACTCAAGATGATAAAGAGGACTTTGAGTAAATAAAAATAGAAAATTAGTTTATGTATATCTTTAATAATGTGGAATCATAAAGATCAATCTATATGAACAATAAGATTAGCATGATTCTTCAATCACAACACTTGATTTACCGTATCTCATTACAGTTTCCGACATTCATCTCTGTCCATCCTCAGAATCTCTGTCTGCACCTGTCAGTCTGATCGACTTTTCAATAACATCATGGGGTGGTACACATGAGATAGTTGGTGCCCCCTGTTACGGTTCATGACCTCTTTGTTCAACTGCATATCCGTATATGTACTGATGGTTCAATGGGACAAGGAGGGGCCACTAAATCTCAGGTGTACCACCCCATTATGTTGATGCATAGGCAGAGATTCTGAGGATGGACAGAGACGAAAGACTGAAATTGTAAATAAATAAGGTAAATAAAGTGTTGCGATTGAAGAATCATGTTAATCTTAAGATATAACCAGCACACTGAACCATTAAAGGACATATAAACAATACACACAGCTAATACCCCGTGAGGATGAAAAATACATATTTTATTCGACTAATGATTTATCATTAAACGTGTTCATTGTGTTGGTAATGTGTATATAGAATTATTTCTTAAGCTCACAACACAAAATAACTTGTCAACAGCTATTAACATCTTCAAAATGACCAACTGCGCATGACAGACAGTTAATCTTCCCGGGCGGCGCCGAGAATTGGGTCATAGACTCGCGGGACGAGAAGATTGGTACTGTGTTGAGTGATGAAAGAACATAGTCATGGGTAAAACTGACGACAGATTCCGACCCAGTTTCCAAAAGAAAACTTATTGCCATCCTGACGAAGTATAAGAGTGAAGTGATAGTTACTGAGACACAGTTCAGATATTTAAACCCAACTTCAGGCAACATACCACGTATGTACTGCATTTAGGAAGTTGTATGTGGTTGAGGTTGAGGTTTGTGGTTCCAGTCGTGTAGTAGAAGAACATTTAAGATGGCGACAAGAAAAGGTTCTTAGTAACATTATTATATGGACCTATGTGAGTTTATTCTTAACACCACATAGTTCCAGCTCAGGGGCAATATCTACCAACAGGAATTCGGTACAGCAAAGGGTAGTCCAGTATCCCCCATAGTATCCAACCTCTATAAGTAATGGTTAGAGACAAAACCCATAGTCACAGCTCCTGCAACACGAAGGCCTAAACTGTGGAAACGATAGGTAGATGACATCATAGAAGGAATCATCTGTATGTTGTTTGATAGATGCATGGACATTTTTTCGGAGGAAGAAGACAGGAAGACAGAGGAAAAACATGCTGTTGAAGCTTTTAAGAAAATTAAATTTTTGCATCTCATGACGTGGCCTCCCTCTTTACCAACACTCCCATTGACAAAGCCCTTCAGATCATTAGAGACCGACTCAACATACTACCCTGAAAAAGAGAACACTGTTCAATCTTAGTGACATTATGGACCTGTGTGAATTATTCTCACCACCAGATATTTCCAATTCAGGGGCAATATCTACAACAGAATTTTGGTACCCCAATGGCCATCCTCTATGTGGAATGGTTAGAGACGAAAGCCATAGCCACAGATCCTATAACATGCAAGCCTAAACTGTGGAAAAGATATGTTGATGACATCCTAGAGAAAATCAAAACGGGTGAAACACATAACCCGACGGACCATCTTAACACTGTTGATGATACAGGCAGTATCAAGTTTACACACGAGGAGAGTGATGGCATGATTCCCTTTTTGGATACCCTGATAATGCGCAAATCAGAGCCAACCGTGAAGTTGTTTGTGTATAGGAAGAAAATACACACCAATCAGTATCTACACTTTACTTCCCATCACCCACAAGATGGGATTCATTCATACCTTGTTTGACAAATGCATGGACATTGTCTCAGAGGCAGAAGACAGGAGGAAAGAGGAACAGCATGTTGTTGAAGCCTTGAAGCAGTGTGGCTAGCCAGATTGCTCATTCGAAAGAGTAAGAAAGCAAATGCCTACCAAACTAGAAAGGAAGAAAGAAAAGAACAGAAAAGGGGAAGAAGCTGAGAGATCCAGAGGTCAAGTGATACTTTCATACGTGAAGGGGGTCACAAAAACCGTTTCAAGGATTTTAAATAACTATTCGGTGTCAACAGCAGTGAAACCGTTACTGAGAAAATATTCTGGTACTCTCCAAAGACAAAGTAGACTTGTTGGATAGAAGTGAGATTGTGTACAATATTCTCTGTAGATTTTGTGAGACTGTGTATTGGTAAGACAGGCAGAACGTTTGGTACGATACAAAATGAACATGTGAAAGATGTGGATATCAAAGGAAAGAAGGCATATAGGAGATCTACGAAGAAGAAATCTCTGACTGGGCTGAATAAAAGTGCGATAAAGGACCATGTTAACCAACGTAACTATGACATAGAATGGCATAGTGCAGGTGTGATTGACAGTGACTGGAAAATGAGAACGATTAAGGAAGCGGTACACATCCGCACCATCAGGCAGGTCATGAACCGGGACAAGGGGGCCCACCAGCTCTTGCGAGTCTATGACCCAATTCTGGGCAACTGCCGACAAGATTAACTACCTGTCATGTGCAGTTGGTCTTTTTGAGGATGTTAATAGCTGTTGACGAAACTGTCAATGATTTTGTAAGTTGTTTTGTGTTGTGAACTTAAGGAATGACCTAATGATTTTATATAGTGATTTATCTAAGCTATATTATTAATCTGGGGACATTACTACAGTTTAAGAGGACTAATGAACTGAAACTGTTTTAGTAATGCACTATTGTTGATGGCGAAACAAAATTTACCATCAGCAATAGTGCATTATGAAAAAAGTGTTAGCTCATTAGTTCTCTTGACTTGTAGTAATTGCCCAAGGTTAATAATATAACATAGATAAATAACTAGTCTAATAAAATATGTAAAATAATATAATGTTGATGAAATCCCCATACTAAGTATTCACAGGAATCGTTCGAAGACAACAGATATGTCTATATGGTCATGAGCCTTTATATGATGCCAAATTACTCCAAGATGTCAGCTGCCATGAGCTGTTTTTGTTATGAAATCGCCAATAGACAGCCAATAGTACAACCATTACCATCAGACACATAAAGGTGCAGATCTACCCAGTTCCATGAACGATCGCTCATAGTCAGATCAAGCCAACCAGATCAAGTATGGGATGAGTGCAACGGAAAAGTGCCAAACTTAGCGTATTAATTAATATATAGATATAACACCATTAAATCAGTATAAATAAATAATGTGGCGTGTACGTAGCGAATTCATAATACACTATAATACCATGCACTCATATGCAAAGCCTCCTTCATCTAGAGACTTTTCAATGGTCTACCTGTGGTCATCAACCAGTGCTGTTGCGAATGGTGGAGTCCGGTGGCCTTCTCTGGGATGATTCGCATCCTCCGTGACGTCCATCTGTGAGACAGGGAGCAAATAGTACTTTAACAAAATACATTCTGAAAGACTGCAAAGTAATAAATTTTGTGGAGAAACCAAAATCAGTGTATCTACTATTGTTGCATTGCAATAGATTTAATTGATTTTATCAAGAACTTTGGCCATTATTCACTACATTTTAATTTATAAATGACCTTGAAAATAGTGACAAACGCAGACGTTTGAAGAAGTCTCCTAAAGGACCGTGGATCACGCCATTCTGGTTACCTTTTAGGTATAACTTTTTTAACATTTGGCAATTGAGGTTGGACACCGTCGATGTGCATTTCAAAGTTCAATTTTTGTTTCCACCTTTTCTCAAAGCAAAACTGCATGTAGAATTTACATGTGATTTCTTGCATGTGGTTTATAACATTAAAGTGTAGTCTTGAGTATGGTGTATGTTATCATTTTGCCCTTTTTATACACCGCGTCAAAATAGTGTCTTCTCTTCTATTAATGACATTAATATCTTGAAAAACTGTCTCCATTACTTGGCCGAAATTTTTGTTAATGCATTGATTAAAGTTAATCCGGAGAATCACTATGAACATGTCATGACTAAGACATGGCCAGTTTATTCACCGTGTTTATTTAAATTTGTTTTCGCCATATGTACAGAAATATTAATGATATAAAATTCATACAATTTACAATAATCATAACCTTAGTTCACTGTCACCAATAGTATATATCTTCTAATGGTTTCATTGCTACATAATATATCCAAGACAATTGAAAAGTAATGTGATTTTTTTCTAGGGATTATATTATCGGCATATATTTGCATACTTATACCTGATAATACAAACAGGAAGAGGGACAGTGTTTTCACGTCTTAGTGCCGGGCTATATAGCTTATAAGAGATAAACCCTGTTGTACCAAAAACGTTCTTTAATATTCATATCATTACAATGGTGATCTATAGATTAGAAGTCTAGCTGTACAAAGCAGTGATCTTGACCCCCTCGAGAAATATTTTCGTGATCTGCTCAGGATAATCCAACTCTTTCCAAAAACTACTGCAACTCCAGCTTGCTACCTTATGAAAATTCCGTCCAACGGCTCACCGTTTTACTATGTTGTTCCTCAGGCTGTGGTTCTACTTCAGCACATCTCTCAGGCAGAGGAGGAG
This sequence comes from Streblospio benedicti, assembly GCA_019095985.1. Taxonomy (NCBI): domain Eukaryota; kingdom Metazoa; phylum Annelida; class Polychaeta; order Spionida; family Spionidae; genus Streblospio; species Streblospio benedicti. Next base: position 24,782 of record JAGTTF010005346.1, on the reverse strand, counting down.
ACTTTTCTCCCGGATAATGGGGAGCCGAGGAATCTCGCAAATGATCCATTCTAGAGAATAAAAAATAAACAGCATAAACAACCAAGGTTCTCAAGGTGAATGCAGAATATATCAAGAGCCAGCTACATTTCAATATGTTGACCCCACCGACATGTTGGTGTGATAAGGGTAGGAGGATGCTGTTGATACAGTGTGACTGCTAGCAGAGGATACCCTGGGTGTGAAGGAGGTTGTTGATATAGAGTGACTGTTGTAACAGAACTGCCTAGCTGTCAATCTTGTTATTATCCAACCTATTACGGTATTAACTACACCTGATATTGGTAGGATGTTATGAACAATCGTTTGTACTATTACATCAAATCACATCATCAAATAATAATTGCAGCACATTTCATGTCCAAATGTTTCTTCACATTGCGATCATCCCAATCATGGACACATTTAACGTTTTGCTACATTTCCCGATTGGTAAAAAAACTTAGGACCCAGTCATTTACAGTCTGATGGGGGTGGGATTGTTGGTTAAAATACTTTCAAATTGAAGACCATTGTGGGCGGATCATACTTTGGGTTGTGAAGGAAAAATAGTAAACGTTAGCATAATCACATGAATCTTGCCAAACAAAGAAATGTTTTATTGACAACATAGACAAATCTAAGTGCTGTTCATTCCAAGTATCTCATACTAATTTCTACTTCGTTTATTATACACATATTACAAACAAACGTGATCATAATCAGATATGAAGTTACATATGATAATGCTACAACAGGTCTATAGTTTCGAATTAGGCAAGCGAGGCAGCTGCCTGCAATATTTTTGGGCGTATTGTTCTTAGGTCAAACCCTGAATGAAACTGGGCTTTACCATATTTGTTTAAAGTTAAAGATTACTTTTCTGCTTGAGAAAGCCTCAGACGCAATGAGAAAGGGTATAAATTCCAAAATTGTCTTGTGGGAGGATGCCCCAACCCACCTAGAAAAGCTGTGCAATTGTGGCATTTGCCTACATGGTTGTTCAACATACATTGATATACATAATTCTAAATGATACCATATTTTGATATTCCAGGACTATTTTGTGCGTTTGAGACAAATATAATCAAACACAACTCTACATGTCTGATAATGGACTATGACAACGAGTAAGATAATGATGAAACAATGTGAAGTGTTAGACATGGTAGAATTTCAGAGTCTGAATTTTAATCACAGTTACAAAACATCATTCTAAAATTCATATTCATATATCCATGGACCATTATTTGTGGTATTTCAGATCATATTCGATTAAACAGAATAAGTTGTTGGATCTGAGAATTTGAATTAAAAGATCTTATAAAGTTTGATGATTGCTTTACTTGTGAATCCATGGGTTTCAGAAATTTTGCACATTAAAATTTCTATGACTTTTCAATTACTTTTCAAGACAGATTTTAATTTTTCCAAGAAATTTGTCCATATACCTAGCTTCATTTAAATAGGGTCTAAGTAAAGATCAGAGATGGCAATAACATAAATAATGGAGTTTTATTCTTCTTTCGCACAGATGTTGATTTTTTTAAATATCATGCGGTGAGTGGGTCTCACATGATCAATTTCATGCAAAAAATGGGCTTTGGAAGATAGCAAAGTGCCGAATGCAACAGATTTTTATCTCTATTCAAACAACATTTAAATTACCAGTCAAATAAAATAATAATGATATCTATGTTACAAAAGCTTATTTTTTCAATGACTTATTATACAATTTGGTGACTTTTCGAAGATCGTGAAAAAATATAAATTTCAACGACGTTCACTAGAACGGATTGGACAGGTCATACTTTTCATTTCTCAATTACTGGGGGGCGGGAAAGAAGGATGTTTCCATGACAAAAAATATATTTGTAAAATAAATTATTGACTAAAATGATTGTAAACAAAGTGAGTTCTGTAGTTGCCGGTCTTTACTGGTGGAAGCCCCTGGATGATCTAGGTGGAAGAACTTGCCAGGACTCCTGCAAAAATCTGTGGTGCAGCGGCACGAGTATCTCCAGGTCCAAGACCCTGTAGAGATCTACCCCGTGTCGCCGCGGCTGTGTACACGCCGTGTACAAACCACCCTGCGGGTCTTATACCCGAGTGGACGCACCGTACGTGATCAGAACCCTCATAGGCTTCTCCTTGTGTATTAGGCTAACCGTGAACAGCTGTCTAACCTTCAATCCGTCTAGTGGGGGCAGAGTAGCTGGTGACACCGGGTTTTGCGAAGGGCCTCCCACCGCGGGGAGGACTTCACACCAGTGCTGACACGCACTGT
>JAGTTF010005346.1:0-13860 GCA_019095985.1 Streblospio benedicti | reverse complement strand
TGCACTCTCTAATGTTGGAACTCTATTCTTGCATCTTGATAAAACTATAGATTGTTTAATATTGTTTATAATTTGGTTTTTGAAAATGGGTCTTAGGAATTCCTGAATATATTTGTTTTTCTGTTAATGTTATATCAAAACAACGACATTATTTTCAGTTGAATCTTATTCCATAAGATTTTTTACAAAAGCACATTCAAAAAATAAGTGTTCATAAGATTCTACTTCATTACAGTTTCTGCAATTAGGAGATTCAATTTACCCATTTTATTTAGAAGTTTGTTTGTAGCAATTATTCTATGAAGGCACCCTAAAATTGGAAATCTATTGTTTTTTTTTATCTTGGATATACAGTGAGGAATAAGATAATACTCTTCTCATTCACTTTCATCTATTTCTATTGTTTTGAAATTCGTTTGAGAGGATGGTGTTGTATACGGATTTTCAATCATTATCCAGTAGAAATCCTTAATTTGGGCTTTGAAGATATCTCTATGCTTACTTATCATTATTGTATTATTTTCTACTAAATTTCTATGAGCTTCTTTAAGTAAAACTTTATGTTTTTTAGGTATGGATGAAATCAGACTCATCCAATTTAGATATTTTCTAGCAATTCCTTTACTGTGCCAGTAATCAAATTCAATAATGTCGCCGTCCTTATATAAATCTCCTATCACCCATATTCCTACTTCCATAAAATTCCTCAAAAAATACATTTATTGTCAATTCGTATAAGCTTGTTATTCCAAATGATTTGGTTAAAAGGGCTTTTTCTAAACTCTATGATATCTAAGAAATGAAACCATTGTTTAAAACATTCTAAATAAAAATGTGGGATATTGTGATTATTAGTTACTTGGAAATTACAATAAGCTAGTAGAGATTTGCCCCACTGCCGCTATATGAGGTGCAGTCACGTGGTACAGCCGCCCCTCCACCACAGGTCAGCTGTGATGAGGACGGCACATGTTGCTTCGTTGTGTTTTATGTACGCAAAACTTGATACAGGTCAACAGTTAGTATTGTCTTGACTTAACTTTAACCACTAGGGCCATTAGACTCGAACCCTAAAAACTAGATTGTGGGTTACACAGTATAAACAGCTGCCATGTTTGTATGGTTTTGTAAACAGTGAACGTCACTGATGATTGTCATCTATTTTGATACCACTACTCGAACTCAGTACCACGTGAATATTCTGCTGTGTAATGAGATGTTTGAGTGGATAGGCAGATAATTTGAATTAATAGTTACTATGTTACATGTCTTGTAAAATGCATTATGTGAGAGAGAGAGAGAGAGAGACAGAGAGAGAGAGAGAGAGAGAGACCACTTGAGCATGATATTTTCTCCGATTAATAAAGTTGCATATGAAATGTTTGTGTTAACCACAGAAAGAAATTTATTGGACGACTTCTCTTGAAATTGCGAAATTGCTGCCATGTATGCTCACTACCACTCCATGCACAGATCGCGTGGCATTCTTACAAAATCTTGTTCTCCAACTACTAGCTATCGTGGATACTGACTTACGTATGTGATAAAGAGTTTCTACTGTAAGATGCCTCCTCCTGGTCATTGCCACTGACTTCTGTAAGTGATAAGGGCCACAGTCTGCGACCGACCACATTGATACAACGGTAACAAATGATGCTTCTTGTTTGAACTTGTTGCCAAAAACAGAGGTGATGATCACAATCTCTGCAGGGGACATGTTATTTGTGGACAAAGAAAGGCATTAATATCTGCATGAGGCGACGTTCGCTGTTTACACCTGTTTCTTACATGATTTAAATGTATTGATCCTGTATCATTGGGGCAGTAAATCACCTAAATCCGCCCTTTGGAGACATGGCATGTTGCTATCACCAGACAAACTGGTCTAGTGTTATAAATCTCATGATGGTGGAAAATTCCTTGGGTCTCTGTTTGTGCATGTCAAGTATTGAGTGTTTAATAATTTACAAAAGGTCATTCTAAACTCTTTCTTCACAGCAGCAATACTTTAGGCCGCCTCATGACTGGCAGCCATGTTTAAGCAAAGGCGATGTACAGACCTTCCAATGTGTGTGTTTACTAGCAGGAAACATCCATGAAAGGGCCCACGCTCACTTAGAGACAAATGCTAAAACGTTTGTATTAGATATAAGTGCTACTAAGATATAATTGTAAAAAACGTTTGTGATGTCAATGTATAAACTCACTTTTATAAAAGCTCACCCTGAAATTGAACGCTGTTTTGCTGAAAACGCCACAGGCTTTTACATGATGGTTTAGGACACACAAGCACAGCTGATTCCTTTCAAATCACACACAAGTGAGTAAGTTTAGTAGTAATGACTATTTCATACTGTGGAAAAATATTTTGTCATTTTGTAGAAGTTATTAATCTTTATACTGTACTGGTATTTATATTCGTATTATCATTATTATTTAATTACGAAAGTTATAAGACATTGAACCGTGCATATGCATAAATTATCACGTAAATAAATCTGTATATTAAAAGAAATTCACACACAAATGTACATCCTCGTCAATCATCATTATTCAATACATAAGTTATTGGTAATAATGACGATAGATATCGAAAGCATGCAACTATGGGCATTGTGAAAGAGATTCCCATGAACCGACCCAGCAGATGTTACAGTTGGTGGTGTGTAGCTGGCAGTGTGTGGTCTTGAACATTGCTAGCTAGCACATCTGGGGGCTCCTAATAACACAATAACGCGCTCATCCGTCACTGGCTCTGGCAATTCTCACTCAATTCTAGCTCATCTGGAGTGATTCTAGCTGGTGCCTCCCGGGTGAAACATCTAGCAGCACAGCAATAGGGCAGGCACGTGGGCGGGGGTAACAAAAACAAGAGGCACACATTTGCTTGTTTCCGGTGACAAGATTAAGCAGCAACACTTTGGAAGTACAACACTGGCCGTTAGTAGTGTAAGTTTGTTTAAAATAACTACAGACGCTTGAACTCATAAAAAAAATGAGGCACACATTTGCGGTTGTTCTGCCATTTTTATGGTAATTGACAAGGTTATCTTGTTAGTTTTCTTAACATTTCCCACTGTTTCCAGAAAGATTCTAAATCAACATGAGCATGACTGTTGATTCTGACAAAGCTGAGGCAATTCCCAAATCCACGATTTCTGTCTTAGGATGACCTTGGCATGACATTGATACATCAGACCCGACTTGTGAGAGTTCAAGATAAGCGCATCCTACTGCACATTAACCTGATTGGCAAGACACAAATACACATGAACAAACACTTATTGGGTCACTTTTTGATAGCAGATGGTCTACAAAAATGTCACCAACCTGAACTCGGGTATCAGACCTTCTACTGACATTCTCTATAAGTTCACTTCTAATAGAACAGAGAACAATGAATGAGTTAACTGGGAACGAAGACCATAACAAACACTCCATTAAACACAAATGAAATGTTTTGTCCATTGTATATATATCTTTAATTAGAGTGATTTGCCCCATAAAATAGTACCACCAATGTTAATGATCACTGCGCCGCCGTGCAGAAAGTAGTGCGTAAACACGGCCACGTGCGCCGCGGCTCCACAAGGCGAGAGGTGAATGGAGCAGTGCTGATAAAGAGTGTACACAGCAAATAAAATACCGCGTAAAGATACAGCTAAACCTCTTCATGAAGACCTCCAAGAAACTGGTGTCAATATTTGTGGAGGCTCACACTGCTTTTAGTTTTTGTGTCTTAAGAAATGGTCCCATTATAGAGGTGGACTCAATAGAGATGTTGGTTTTATTGAAAGTTACACTGTAGTTCCTGCTGCCTTGAAAGTCTAAACATCATCCCTGAATTACACCTCAACATATAGTAGAACATTGCCGTTCTTGTGCTCTGAAACCTTCATTAAGGGACTAACATGAACCTCCATACAGAGACTGTTGAGACCACATGAGACCGAACCGGGAGGTCCTAAAAATTGGGAGGTTCAGTTCAATGATAATCAGTTCAAAATGACGATAATAGTTAATATTTGACCACAAGGTCCTTGAAATAGGGCCAATGATCTACTGGGTGAATACAGTGGAACCTGCCACCCGGACACCTCCTCACTACGCCTGCCTTATTTGTACACTCCTCAGTTTCCACAGTTGCTATATGTAGAGCAGAAACCAAAGCCCACTGCAAACCTCCATAAAGAGACCACCCTACAGTTAAGACCATCTCTATAAAGGGACCACCACTATAACCTCCATGTAAACCTCCATAAAGAGACCACCTCTCTATTGACACCACCTGACTCAGAGGCAAACTTAAAGCCAAAGAGGCTCCTCTGTACCAGAATATGGCATTAACACCTACAGCTGAGTTATATGGACACTTTTGATTTTTCCCAGATAAAGTGTCATAAGAGACAGATTCTACATGTGTTATATCGATAATATATATTACAATGACATGCTCATAGTACTGGTCATGCATTTTATAATGGAGAAGATCTTGGGTTTTGATGCTGTATGTTGAATATAATGTACTGAAATAAAAATATTGAATATTGGGGAAATATCCTATTGAAGTGTAAGCAATTTTTTTCTGCTGGTTGGAAAAAATATCCACATAGTAGGACATTTAACCCCTTCTATAAGATTTGTGCCAAAGTTGTGGACATATTTCACTGTAAGTTGTCGGTGCATATTGACCCTTTATCACTAAGTCAACAGGTTATGAAATCTGCCGGCCGGGGACATCTCGTGTTATCACTGGTCACAGGAGACCTGCATGTAAAAGTAGGTCTGGGGTTTAACATGCAGTAAGACCATTGGGGACTGCCTTCAGGTGGTCCTAATAGAGAGGTGGTCTTATTAAAAAGTGAACCTCTCTATAAAGACTACTGGGGACTGTATTCATGTGGTCCCATTAGAGAATGAATACATGGTGATGGGATATTGCCTGTATATGCCTTAGTTATGCTGATAATGAGAAATATCGCATCACTATCCATCAGTAACTTTTCGTTCGATTTCAGGAACTCAGTATAGAGAAAATGCCACATACAGTAGAACCTCTTTATTGCAAATACAAAGAAGAAGCGACCACACCATAGAGATGATCACTTTATGCTTTATAAGATAACTTTATTTCAGATGTATAACATACATCCATATAAAACATAATTGTATATAAACATATGTACATAGACAGTATATTAAATACTGTTATGAATACTGCTATTGGACTGATTGATTAAATACAAACAACTTTCTAGTCCAACTATTACAACATTCAGAGGCAAAAGTAAAATACGAAGAATTAAAAATGTGTGCGACAAGATAATTGTTCCAGTTTTCAAGTCTTGTTTTAAAACTGAATATATTTTTTTCGTAATGAAGCTTTAGGATTGTCCAACGGGTGTTATTACAGAAGTCCTCATTTTAGAGAGGTGGTCTTGTTTGGCCACAGAAAGTATTGAATATTGATCCTTTATAGCCCTACCAAGGTCCCATATTATATAGGTATGGAAAACAATATAGGTGATGATCATGTATAAAAACAGCAGCTATCATTGCAGTCTCAGTAAGGGACATGCTACTTGTTTGGTTGTGTAAACAAAGACATATATTAATATCTACATGAGGCAACAGTCGCTGTTTCTTACGTGATTTAAATGTATTGACCCCGAATCTCAGAGGCAATAAATTACCAAGTCCACCGTCAGTCGGAGACATCTCATGTTGTTATCACCAGCGACCCCCTAAAGTGACTGTGCTGCGGCTGGTGGCAGTGAATACAGTACAACCTCAATACACAGTGAAACCTCTCGGAGGCTGCCCCCAAGTGGTCTCATTAGAGAGATGGTCTCTACACGGGTGTTCGTGCTTTGAGGAACGGTGCCATTATAGAAGTTGTCGTGATCGAGAGGTTCCTCTGTATTATCAATTCACAATGTTGCCGACACTGATAAAGCTGTAAAACGGCCCTTGAAATACCCGAGTCGGATCGACCACTGATCTACTGGGCCAATACAGTGGAATTAAAAATTGCTGCCTCCAGTGAAGACTTGTTTCTCTTCCCGTATTTATGACGTTATAACCGTGTACCATTGACTAACATGATATACTTGTTGTGGCAAGATGCCTCTAAAGAGACCACCTCTATAGTGAGACCATTTCTCTTGATCCCTAGAACCTCTGTAAAGAGACCGCTGCAAACCTCCAACAACAGACCACCTCTATAATAAGACAATTTCTGGTGGATATGCGTATCTCATGTATCAAATGCTTTCCTATGAATTACCATCTCTTCCAGTCCATTTCTATTCCAAAGCCATCAAAACTGATGTTTATTTATTTCTATTCAAATCAATTTATTCAAACATTTACTAAATCATTTATAGGTAAACGACATCATTGGACATTTGCCATGATAATGATGATGCGAGTAGGATTTACCAAAAATTGAATTAATAAATACGTAGAAAAAAAACGAATGGATCTATAACAACTTGTAGTTTCAGCACATTTAATTGCTATCATCCCATTCACGAACAGTCCATTTCTATTCCAAAGCCATCAAAACTGATGTTTATTTAATTCTACTCTCACTGTTCTGCCAAGCAAGCTCCTACCACTGTATTGACATAGCTGAAGAGACATCTTCCATTTTACTATATCAAGTGGCCCTGACGGGACTCGAACTCACGACCCCAAGGTTGTGAGACCAGAATGATACCATCATCCCAAGCAGCGGGCTGTTAAAAGGTTACACGGACGAACCGATGTCTCTGTAACCCCTAGCCTACATACTTGATCAGTTATCATCTCAACCCAGAGGTCGTGGGTTCGAATCCCAAGAAGGTTAATGGTAAACACACAACCAAGAGTCTCTAATGACGAATTCTAACATAACGATAGTTTCATTCAAACTTAGTATTAGTCAGCTTAGTCCATAAACTAGGTGAAGTTATGAACCAATCAACCAGAAAAATAAACCATTATATGGATCAAAGAATGGATTTTTATATTAAATTGTGTCTAGTTTTGAAATACAACTATCATTGATTGACGATACTAATGTTACTAAGGAGATCCATTCATGTCTAGTTTCACAATATAGCTATACAACATGTAATTGATAGAAGATACAATGTCACATGATGTGAAATCTCACGAAAGCTTTTATCATTGCATTTCACCAGCATACAAGCAATGGTTTCAAAATCATCGGAGATGAAGATAAGTCAGGAAAATGATTATCGCATTGTCTACTTTATAGCATAAACTTTAATTGGAAATATTCCACATCAAACAGGACCATTGCACTGTCCATCAACGGCCACATGAAAGTATGTGTAGCATGAATTTTCCTAGATTAGACATTTAAAATAGTAGTTCTATCATTTATAATACATATAGGTACAGTGAAAGTCTCGTGCCACCCACCTGCCAACTGTCACCCTTGGAGACACACGCTGAGTCCAGACGTAATCACCTCCTCGCTCAGCTCACTCAGACGGTGAGCTCGAAATGTCACTAAACGTCTATCACAGTCACACAATCATAATGGTTCTCGAAAGTTAGGTACAAATGCATGGTGCTATTGTAGATAGTCTTTCACAATACAATCCATAGACATTATGGCACATTATTCAGAAAATGGTTTGACAATGTGCAACATGGTACACACGTCTATAGTTCCATCAGTATCCATTCTGAAGATGAAGTCTCCATTACTAGTCATCCACAATGCCATGTTCATGTTCACTGTAAAACATAAGTTCCGCAAACATCATCCCGTGCATCACATGTATCCTAATCTTTGTGATTTGCTGGATACGGAATATTCATGGCTAAAAGTATATCACAACTTAAACCTTAAGATTTGAAACGATGAGATAAAGTATTGACACATATTGACATGAGAGATTTATTGTTCAAGTCTATGGGACGATTCTGTGATGGTGACAATTAGATAAACCGTCTGTCTGTGTATAGACAAAATAAACCACCCTCCATCATGATGAAAACATACACATGACCCATCGTGTCTGTTTAACAATTGATAATTGATCGATTTGATTTTTCAATGTGTAAATGATTAGACACACTGAAGTTAAAGGTTAGTTCAGATATTTGCATAACGTGTATGACTTGACTGCCTTATACAACAGACGAAACCATACCAATAATATTTTCAAGAAGAGGTGGTTCATCTTGTAATACAGTCATAACAACACACAAGAGAGTACCGTCCTATAGACTCAAAGAAAAAAATTTCTCATGTCAATACTTACACACACATAAGTCCATATGTCAAACACAATATCCTAGTGCATATGAAGACGTAAGAACTAAATCCTGGTGATCTATTCCTGGTGCAGACCAACAATCACGCCGCGCATCTGTGCGGCGATGTTCCCACGCTGCCGCTATATGAGGTGCAGTCACGTGGTACAGCCGCGTCCACCAAAGGTCCGCTGTGATAAGGACGGCGGCCGCGGCACAGATAGCTACCTGGCGTGATCGCTTTTTATGTACACAAAACTTGATACAGATCAACAGTTAGTATTGTCTTGACTTAACTTTAACCACTAGGGCCATCAGACTCGAACCCTAAACACTAGGTTGTGAGTTACACAGAATGAACAGCTGCCATGTTTGTGATGCTTTTGTAAACTGTGGACGTTATTGATGATTGGCATCTATTTTGATACTGTTACTCAAACTGTTTACCTCGTGAATGTTCTGTGTAATGCCATATTTTAGTGGGATAGGCAGATAATCTGAATAATAGTTACTATGATACATCCATTGTAAAATGCAAGCAATAATATTGTGCATATGTGAAGATATTGTTTTAACAGCCACTGCTTGGGATGATGGAATCATTCTGGTCTCACAACCTTGGGGTCGTGGGTTTGAGTCCCGTCAAGGCCACTTGATGTAGTCAAATTGAAGCTTAACCTGTTTTCAGCTATATGAACACAGTGGTAGGAGCTTGCTTCCTATACAGAGGGGTAGAGATGAATAGAATTATTTTGATAAAAGGTCCTACATAAGCACTGGCCACATTCAACCAAGCCCCCTTGAGCAATATATATTCCTCCAATAATGTTACACGTGAAATGTTTAAGGAAACCTCATTAAGGCATTACTGGACAAAGGCCTACAAGCCACAAAAAGATTCCTCTTTTTAGTCCTCTTTTTAAAAAAGCTGAGCACGCGCCTCCCATCTAAGCTGAGTACCACTGTGTAACACTTCCATTGGCAGATCCACTCATTTTCCCACGAAAAATACTTAAAATACTTAATTTGCATGGGGTTGGGCACAATTGACCGCACTTACAAAAAACAATGAAATCCTGTACGTGGCCCCACCCCCTTTCCAAAAACCTGGATTTGCCAAATGAACCCCATACAACAATTACGACACTGCATTCTGTAAGATGCCCCAATCTCCTAGCCATTGATACTGTCTTCTACTGTACTGTGATAAACGAAACGCAAATTCAAATAAAAAAATTGTAACAGATGAGAACAATATTTACACGAACAAGTTATTGACACGATTTCACCGTAAGTTGGCTCATGCCACTTTATCACTAAGTCAACAGGTTATAAATCTGCCGGCCATGGACATCTCTGTTATATCACAGTGGTCTCTGGAGACCTGCATGTAAAAACGGCAGGTCGTTGGTTAAGCATGCAGTAAAATGTCTAAGCCACTGCTGTACCAAGACTGTCTTCAAGCCCAGGCAAAGATTTGTGATGGGATATGCCAGATATTTATGCTGTAATGGGAAAAATCGCATCACTATCCACCAATGTGTTTTGGTTCAATTACAGGATCTCTTTATTACACAGAAAATGGAGATGATGTCGTTATTAAACTAATATGAAATTTTTCACTTTATGCTTTATGAAGTAAAGAATTGCCCCCGGGCGTTATTGTATAAAATGTAAATGTAAATGTCTGGTTTTATAGTCTTGATCCAAATTTGAACTCATATTTACACAACAAGTTATTGACATTCAATGCCAGCAATTGATCATTTACTCTATCACATAAGTCAACAGGTTATGAAATCTGCCGGCCACTAACACTCACTTATCACTGGTCACAAATGACCTGCATTAATACAAGGTCTGGGCTTAAGCATGCAGTAGATCCTCTATATAAAGAGCACCGAGACTGTCTTCAAGTGGTCCCAATAGAGATGTGATGGGATATTGCCGGTAAATGCTATATTTATGCTGTAATGGGAAAAATCGCATCACTATCCACCAATAACTTTTGGTTCAATTACAGGATCTCTTTATTACACAGAAAATGGAGATGATGTGTTAAGATTTATAGAGACATTTTTCACTTTATGCTTTATGAAGCTTTAGAATTGCCCCGGTATAAATGTAAATGTAAATGTCTGGTTTATAGTCTTGATCCAAGTTTTGATCTCACGACTTTACAATTGACACCAGGTTATTGGCACATTCAATGATCAGCAATTGATCATTTCTCATATGCTTGCATCAGCAGCACATTCAGCGCACAATGCTAATCACTCACACAATCACTCACTCACTCTTTCGACCCAATGACCTGTACCTAATTAACGTGTAGGTGCCATGGAGCAGTGTGCAACTGTTTAGGGATGAGTTTGCTCAACACCCACCACCAGACCCGACTGGGAATCAAACCCATGACCTTCTGGTCACGAGTCCAACTCCTAACCACTGGGCCACGGAAGCACATTGTGTTTATTGTATACAGAAGTCATCATTTTAGAGTGTCGGTTTTGATTGGAGACTGAAAATATTGAATATTGATACTTTTTAGACTTACCATGGTCACATATTACATATAGTTATGGAAAACAATATAGTTGATGATCATGCATAAAAAAGCGGTTATCATTACAATCTCTTTTGGGGACATGCCACGTGCTTGGTCGTGTAAACAAAGAAGTATAGTAGCACAGCTATTGAAAGCACGTCTAAGTGTGCAGTGTTCATATGCGCAGCAGTGTGAAAGAGATTCCCATGAACCGACCCAGCAGATGTTACAGTTGGTGGTGTGTAGCTGGCACTGTGTGGTCTCCTTGTCTGCTCTAGAACAATGCTAGCTAGCACATCTGGCGGCTCAGGATGACACAATAACACGTTCTCATCCGTCACTGGCTCTGGCAATTCTCACTCAATTCTAGCTCGTCTGGAGTGATTCTAGCTGGAGTCTCCTGGTTGTGTCACGGTGAGTCATTATGAAACATGGCAATAGGGCTGGCAAGTGGGCGGGGGTAACAAAAACAAGAGGCACACATTTCCTTGTTTCCGGTGACAAGATTAAGCAGCAACACTGTGATGACATTAATGTAATGCAAAGAAATCAATAAACTGAATTGAATTCCAGAAAGACTCTAAATCAACAGAAGGATGATTGTTGATTCTGACAAAGCTGAGGCAACTCCCAACCATCCCAACTCCCAACCCCACCATTTCTGTTTTCAGATGACAGTGGCTTGATATTAATACATCAGACCCGACTTGTGAGAGTTCAAGATAAGCGCATCCTACTGCACGTTAACAAGCAAGACACAAATACGTGTGGACAAACACTTATTGGGTGGCTTTGTGATAACAGGACAGTCTACAAAACGTTAAACAGCCTGAACTCGGGCATCAGAACTTCTACTGACGTCCTCGGTAAATTCACTTCAAAGAACAATAAATGAGTCAACTGGAAAAAGACCATAAGAACATAAGAAAAGCTAAATTAGACACAAACTCATGAAACAGTCCCGTTGTTTGAAGTGATTTGCCAATAAAATGTGAGACTTGCATGCAAACCAGCTCACACTGAAAGGTTTGGCATTATCAGGTCGTCGATATCATCATAGATGGTCAGACACTTAATCTTTGACCAAAAAGCAGTTGGATATTCGACCACACATATCCGGACACTGAAACAGGTCTTGCAGGAGCCACTGATTGAATGGGTGAAAGATACTGTGGAACCTGGTTCTACCCATTGTCAGTTCACACATTGCCGTCAATAGTTAGATGGAGACCTTATTTGTACACAAGGCCTCAGTTTCCACAGTTGCTATATGTAGAGCAGAACCTCCAAATAACACTAGTCTCTTTGAAGAGACCAGCCTTTTTATTGAGACTACTGTGAACCTCTATAAAGAGACCACCTTTCCATTGGGACCATCTCTCTATTGACACCACTGCCAAAGAAGCTCTTTTTTTACCAGAACATGGAATTGACACGCATGGACACCTGGGTTATATGGACAATTTTCACCTTTTCCAAACAGCTTCTATATGTGCGTCATATACATAATATATTAGAATGAGATGTGGGCATGCGTTTTATAACAGATTAGATGGTGACTTTTAATGCTGTGTGTTAAATGTAATATGATATAAATATTGAATATTGGGTGAAATGTCTTATTGAAATGTAAGCAATATTGTGTCTGCCAGTTGGAAAAAAGATTAACCCCTCCTATAAAATTTGTGCCAAAGTTATGAATATATTTTACCATAATTGGTGGTGCATATTGACACTTTATCACTAAGTCAACAGGTTATGAAATCTGCCGGCCGGAGACATCTCGTGTTATCACAGGAGACCTGCATGTAAAAGTGGGTCTGGGGTTTAACATGCACCACCTCTCTCTAAAGACCACCGGGGACTGTGTTCAGGTTTGCAATGTTCATATGTGCAGCAGTGTGAAAGAGATTCCCATGAACCGACCATGTGTGGTCTCCTTGTTTGCTCTAGAACACAGCTAGCTAGCACATCTGGCGGCTCAGGGTGACACAATCCGTCATTGGATTCTCTTTGGTCAAGAGTGATTCTTCCTAACGGCTTATGGGTAATAGGGCACAATTCAAAAAGAACCACACATTTCCTTATTTCCGGTGAAATGCTTCAAAAGTGCAAAAGTGGAGAGAACATGTATTTGAAGAGATAATCAAGATAGCCATGGGATTGCTTCATTTTATTCTTTTTCAAGAGATTTTTACCGTTGCTCTAGTTTTGTACCACAATCTCAATGAGAGAGGTGGTATTTATTACAAAAAGTTCATTTTGGTCTCTTTATGAGCGTTTCTGACCCGGGTTTCTGACCATAAAATGGCCCTATTACAGAGGTGGTCTCAATATAGAGGACTGGTATAGTCTTGAGGACTAACCATGTACTTCATCTGTCCAATTATGGTCAGTTTACGTGTTTCTTATCATTCAAACGGCAAGTTTATTGAAAATATTGAAACACTGTAAAAGAGGTTACCCATAGACCGACGATGATGTCTGACGTAATTGTATATTTTTATATTGTTGGTTTCATGCACCAAATCCTATCATGGGCATTCTGTGCACAATCTCTATGCATCTCTTGATGGGCCAGTAGCTTTTGGCTAAGACCCGACTTGTTAATAAATCCTGGTCACTACAATGGGGATATGCTTAGACATCAATAAATGTCCTATGGGATATGCTTGAATTGAATTCGGGTATCAACCTGAGCTATGAGACATGCAAATAAAAAACTTATTGGGTCACTCTAGTCCCGGCCCCTATATTCCTAGTTGATTGGAAACAATTATAATTGTTTTAAAAAAAATGAACATAAAATAAGCTCATTTAAAGACAAAAATTGGGCTCGTCCATATTCCATATTGAAACAATTAGCTCCATAAGACCATTAGCGATACTGCGCCTTGCTGAAAGTAGTGGTAAACAAGCCACGTTGGGGGGTTGGGGGAGGAATACAAAAACCCCAATACACAGTGAAACCCTTTTTCAAAACCACTGGGGGCCTGGGCCCCCAAGTTCTCATTAAGAAAAGGGGGGAAGGTTCTTTA
>JAGTTF010005345.1:0-10848 GCA_019095985.1 Streblospio benedicti | reverse complement strand
CTGGCTGGAATGAATATTGTAAAAGTTGTATATACCGAGGCAAAGAGACGCATATATAATCCGCGACCTGTATATATTGCAATAAAACCAATGTACACACCATGCAATCAGTTATCAGTTTTTGTCGTGTGAAACAGCTTTTGGCGTGGGTGCAAAGCAGTTTTGGCTTGGTAAGTCTGGGAATACGTAGTCTTGATTGTTGCATTTGCTGTCCTGTAGGTAATCTTGACTTATTTTGTCTGTTAAAATAGGGTGCATTGAGAATACTAAACATTTCTGGTGGTGTAGAGAACATCAAACCTTTCCTCACTGCAACCAATTTTCTATAATTGTGGACACAAAATTGTACCCCGTTACTCTCTGCACAGTCATGTTTTGTAAAGGATATGTAATAGCTATTAACTAATAATAATTTTCATTTGTCATGCGCATAAATGTAAATCAGTATGCCAAGTATACCATCTGCAAAGCCTTTCGTTTACCTTTTAGTATAAAGGCAATAACATGATTTTAATTTTTTTACCCGAAAACAAGGTTTGGCGTGTATAAAATTTTCAAGCACCTCGAGTTTGACGTGTGATTCTAAGTTTCATGTGATGTGTAATGGCAGAATTCGGTTCTTGTCATTGAATATTCCACTGTAATTTTCCAAAATCTGCTCTTGTTACAATCTCATACTTAGATAATGCAATTATTGTACAATGTCAATGACTGGTAATATACCATGACAATGGTTTTATTGTTGTAATTTCAAATTAAAAGTTTTATTGCTTGTTCTGTCAAACACATTCTTTATTTGTGACTGTTATTTGACTTGTAATTTGTGATAAATATAACAAAAGTATGCCTGAAAACACAATCTTAAACTCTTTAATGGAGAGTTTTTATTATATGGAGGTTACCTCGCAATATGAAAGTGATTTGGCAGTTGTGTTTCAAAGATTTTTTCCGGGAACAATTACATTGTAGACATAAATCGATATCTAAAGTTTACCATTGGATTATACCATTTTCTCCTCGAAGTTTTAAAAACTGAAGCTTGTTACAGATGCGAAATCGAAGATAATTGAGTTGTGTCAAAAATATCCCAATCAATTACAGATTTTGAAGCAAGATGAAAAATGTGAGAGGGAATTTGTCGTCGAACCCTGGTCAGGAAACGAATGCAGTTGAGAATTTACAATCGACTCAGCACATCTTAACAATTATGCTCATTTAACGACTAGATTTTGTTGTGGTTAGTGATAAATTATCGGATATTGAATTATTGTATGGAAGCGTGTAACTCCCATCACTCAAATATTTATAAATTAACATTCTTTTGAACCCTTAATGTCCTGCATTCTTATCGACTTTCTTCAATTCGAAATTTGCGACATATGTATTTGTTTTTTTTAAAAAAACGAACTCTTATATCGCAATATCCAATTGATACACTGTTTTCAAAGCTTGTTTTTATTTCAAAAATAACAACGTATATCCTTACAGTTTAAAAATTATTAATAAGAAGTGGCTATTTCGTCGTTGAACTGCGATAGTATATAACGTCTTTTTTCATAAATCTACTATGCTATATTATTTATACTATACCTGTTTTATTCGAAACTCTGTAGAAACTCTGGGAGAGGTTTAACTTGTCGACAATATATTATAGAGAGAACTATTATTAAAAAAAAAAAAAAAAAATGATTATCTAATTTTTGACTGCACCAATTGTGAACTACAATTCGTAATTTATTTTGGAAATCATGTCTCAACGACACCACGTTGCGACTGCAGTGTTCCTGCAACCACCCTCAGTTAAGTGTGGTCGCTGGAAGAAGCTTCCTCCTCGTTAATTTGATATTATCAAATTGTGATATGGAGTCTGTTGTTATGATAAAGCTCGTTTCAGTCAATAATCAATGTGATGTGTAAATTGTGTATGTAAAATAAATCAAAACGACATTGTTCACTTTTAACCATTTGTTAAAACTATACACGTAACGTAATATTGCCAATTTCACAACCTTTACCAATATATTTTCATTATTCATAGCGAGATTTGACGAAATCGTTATCATTATTTACAGTTATATTTTAGACCTAGAAATCGTAACATCACTTTCAGTCACAAATTCGTATAAACACAGTTTTATTAACGTTATACATTTTCATTCAGCACAAATTTAAAGAACATGACATAGTGAAACCAATTCACTGCTTCAAACCCGTATGAAACGACTTTTACGACGTGAAAAATTGTCAAAACAAAAATATCTGCAGTAAAGACCTGTCGGGAAAGTTTGCCAAAAAGCAGTACCATAACAATTTGCGCAATCTAACCCCAATATCCTGCGACAGGGATCGTTTTGATTATTTTTGATGAATGTGAAGCTATTCGAATGAAATCTGTGAAAGATTATTGACAATCCGTCGTACAAATTCTGTTTCCATTCATTATAAAGACTATTATCGTTGTCATTTCCCATTCTTTCAGTTTTATATATTTGTGTCATATTAATCGTTTTTTCGGAATAAATTGAAACAATACTTTCAAACTCAATCCTGGCAAAGTTACCGCATGCTTAAACATGTCGATATTCAGATTGGTATAAAAATTGAATTGATTCTCATTCGCTTTAAGAAACGGCTTTACGTCGCTAATGTTGTAATCAATAAGGAAATCACTCATAGTAGACATTCTTTTTTTTTGCGTCCATAATTGCTGACAAAGTAGGTAATCATTGTCAGAGACACGCTATTGGTTTGTTTTTGTTGCACAATTAGTTTCATGCTGACTACATCGTTTAGCGTTTGTAAATACTCTTTGACAATATTTACACTTAAACGCTTTACAATATCGTTTCAAGTTTTTTTATGTAACTAAAATGATTATTGCATTCATCTAAATATAAAGTATGCGGAAACTTGTTCCTGCTTACATACAATGTTTTGGGAATAATCATTTTATTGTTATTTGTGTATTCGCTTTGAAATACTTGAATGTTGACCTTAAATCGTTGTTCTAAGGCTGGTAAATCATCGAACGTCACTCCTTTATACGTTTTGATATTAACGTTTTTCCCATAAAATTTCCTAGCCAGTTTGAAACATTTTTTTAATTCGAGATGATAAGAAAATCTTTGATGAAGACCGTATCTAATGTATTGCTTGTGAACTAGCAAACATCTGAAGAAACTTAAGTTATCTGATATAGCATAATTTCCACTTTTGTCTCGTGCCATTTTTAACAAGCTTCCATTGTTTTTAACACAATCAGTGAGAACTGATTCGCTGCCAATCACTCCATATGTCGTAGTTGAAGTAGCTGTATTTCTCGTAGATTGATGAAAGCTGGAAGTCGACGGTTGAGAAACATTTGCAGTTGTTGAATCTTCCATTATATTGTCCATTTCCTCTCTAGATCGCGCTTTAACAAATTCAAAATCTGAATCACTTTCACGCTGAACAATATTCGAATTCTCTTCTCGTCGATGTATTAATACATGTTTAGAGAATCTCTTTTTACTGTCTGTAGAGTACAAACATTGATCACAATGATAACTTAAATCGCAATGTTGTATATGTTCATCTAAAGCTGCTTTACATACAAAAGAAGTTGAACACATGCGACATACATAATTCCTATGTTTACGTTGACAATGTCTATCATAAGTGAATTTCCTTACAAAACTTAAGTCGCATTCTTTACAATAAAATGCTGTATTCATTGCGATTTGAGTATAATCAGAATTCGATATACTAGTGGTAGCCTACAACATGGTGCGTTTCCCGGCGGAATTATGGATTCGTGAAAGTCTAAAGCGTCTTTAGCGATTTGAATGACAGATAATATTTGTGCTACATTTCCCAATAGTTTGACGAAGAAAGTTTTTGGGAGGAAACGTTTCTTGGCAAACAGCGTTGAAGGCGAATTCCCGTCCAATCTGGTCAGCAAAACCTGAAGAATAAAACAACAAAAATTAGATAGTCGTTTTCTTTTTTAAACACAATATTGGTTCTCTATAAAAATTTGTTGTGTCAATTATCGTCTGACTTTAAAATCGGTTATTCATTTTTTTTTTCGATCAAAAAATGGTATAAAAGTTAACACGAAAAATAATGACTATATAACATTGGCTGTTTTCTGTTAAAAACCTAATAACCAATCTCTATAAAATCTGTTATGTCAATTTTTGCCTCAACTTAAAATGGGTTATTCCTTTTTTCATTCGATCAAAAAACGGTAAAACGAAAAATGGGATCTATAGAAAATTGAATATTAAGTTTTACATCAATGTTTAAATTTGTAATACAAGAAACGAACCCTACAAATTTGTTATTGTGTAAAACAACACTCAATGACGATGTAAAATCAAATATTTACCAAAATTCTTGTATATTAATCTCGACACGTACCTCAGGTTTGAACCATCTTTCATTTTTGTCTATCGACAGGGGCATAAAAATATTATGTGAATGTGATGATTTGACAGTTCAAATTTGAAGATCAGTTGTATACATATATGTAAGTTTGTAGATTTGACTAAGGTAACTTTTTATTACACTTGTTTGATTTTATTCCAACTTGGCTCAACTATTGTGTACATGTATGATGATTAGATTACTTTGTCTCATCATCATACATGTACACAATAGTTGAACCAAATTAATCTAATTTGCCTCAGTTCTGATTTTAAGATGACAACTTTAAAATAGATGCCTTTTTATCATGGAGTATGTGATTTAGATTGCAAAGTAGCTAAAAGAATACATAGGCAATAAGCTTTTTTTGACTGGTACACACACAAAAATTTAGGATACCATATACATGTATGTGAGAATGGATGGTTCTCTTCAATAAGGGAACCATATTCCATCATCCATTGTACGATATTGAAAAGGCAAGATTGTTGGTAATAATCAGTTTACTAAACAGCCCACTAGTAAGTAAGTCATTCCAAAGTGAAGTACAAAATGACATAATGAAATGCATCTTAATATCAACTATTAAACATCAACAGAATCATATCAAACAATGCAGAATCATTCAAATACATGTAGGCCATTATTCAGTTAAATACAACTATAATACATGTAAATAAAGATTAGTCACAATGTTCACAACATTATGACAACCAGTGTCATAATGCAAACTGATGATCTTAAGAGAGTATCATACATCTCCCCCTTCCCCACGCCTGATACTCCATCAGCGGAGATGGGAGTAGAAGGCGCCACAGTCACAGTGTCATGTGATTTACCAGACATCTTAGCAGAGAACATCTGTCGCGGTTGCCTCACACGCCCCTGACCTGCGAGGCTCCTCTGGGCCATGCACTGGGGCAGTAGGGGTGTTGTAATCTTGGCCAACAATGTCTGGTGGTGTGCCAACTGAATGCTCAGTTTCAGGAACAGAAGGCGTGATGCTACTGCTAATATCTGGTCTTGTCTGTGGTGGTCGTGGAGTTTGAACAACTGTAGGCTCAACATCTGTAAGATTCAACATTGGTCTATCAGAGCAAACTGGGTGGATCTTCTTCAAGAATCGACGATTGCGCAGGGTACATCGACCAGATCCATCTGTGCGAACAGTATATTGTCTGTTAGGTAACTTCTCTACAATTACCCCAGTCTTTTCCCATTTATTCGGTCTTGAGCCAGTTTGATTTTGCAGGGGCCACACAATCGCCCATTTGTAGCTCAGGCAGGTTTTGTGTGTGCTTGTTGTACCTTTCCATGTTAACAATGTTTCTCTTTGCAAGTGCTCGTTCCCTATCCTCAGCAATAAGTAGCCACTCTGGTCTGATTCTGTGCCTCTGAGAGAGAAGGGATGAAGTCACGGAGGTTCCGACCATACAAGAGTTGAGAGGGGTGATAATCCTATGTCTCTCAGTGGTGTATTCCTATACTGAAGTAGGGCCCTTGACACACAATCAGTGTTCAAATCACCATGTGGACCAACATTCTGAAAAAGAATACATTTGGCTGTTTTGACAGCAAGCTCTGCCCTTCCGTTGCTCTGGGCGTAGTAGGCAGATGACAGCCGTTGAGAAACACCCCAATTCCCTTGAAATGATTTGACCTCAAAAGAATTGAACGGAGCCCCTCCGTCCGTTGAGAGTTCACGGGGAACACCATAAGTGTTGAACAACATCCGCAAGTGGCGTTTCAGTGCTGCGGAATCTGCCTCTCCTTTATTTATTTTGGCCACAACTATCCATCCTGTGTACCGATCAGCATACACCAAGTACTTGCTTCCTCTTAAATCAAAATAATAAGAAACCACCTGGTCAAATGGGTATTCTGGTGTTGGTACAGGGCCATAGGTTCTGCTGCATTCGAAGGGCTTATGACATTACAAGTTTTGCATTGAGATCTCCTGCTTGTTATAGCTGCATTGATTCCTGCCCAGAATACACTTGAGCGGGCCGGGCTTTCATTCCCGCTACACCTTGATGAGCCGTGTGAAGGCAATCTAGAACCTCTCTTCTAAGGAGGTTGTGGAACTATGATCCTATTGTTGTAAAGGGCGACTCCATCATGACATGAAATGTCATCCCTGAGATTCCAATATGGCTGAATACATGCAGGCAAATCAGGTTTGTTCCTAATGGAAATCCATTGAGTATGGCATGTAACAAAGATTGGGTCTCTGCACATTTAGAAGCTGCAGACTTTATTCTTTCCCATGTGATTACCCTAATGTCAATCCCATCAGTGTATCCAGCACCGGACATGGCAGCAACTATGGTAGCCTCTACATAGTAGTGTGTGTCAATGCATGATGTTACATCACTGTGGGATGCATCTTGTCTGATCACATTGAGCAAGGATGAAACAGTGGAATCTGATACTTTGGAAGGATATTTTGAGCATGCATCTGGGCCTGCATGCCACTTGCCAGGTACATGCTTGATGAAAAGTCATACATGAGGGTTTTCTCATTGAGATGGAATAGTCTGGGATTCTTTATTTCATCAAGAGAGCGACCTCAAGAATCTTGACAAGTGTTTTTTGTAAGGCTTGTGATTACTGAATTGCTTACTAGTTATGATTATCCTGCTGTGATGGTTGAACACACTGAATCTACTAAATATCTAGACTAGCTGCTTCTCTTCATATTTTCATCTTGTTTTTATAAAAGACATAATATGGGTGAACATATTTCACTTCGATGTCGAAAAACTCCTGTGATATTCAAATGACTTCTAGTTATATATTAAATATGTTCTGATGTTTGTCTATCATTTTTTGAAAGTCTTGTTGCACATGTGTCCGATCAGAAAGTGAATGACTTGCCTCTATTGGCCTCTCTCTCTTTTTGTTGACAATATATAGATGCACCAATACAGAAGGCCATCCTGCAAGAAACAAATGGTGAGCATATCATATACGGTACAGCATAGAATTATGAAGTCTAGATTGGTCCAGGGGCTTTTGGTCAAGATGACAGACTCAGAGTAGATCTACAGGTGTAGTCTTACATATACCATAGGAGCAATTTCAAAAGACAGATATCTATAGTTGCTTGACTGATGCGGCGCCTACACATACATGTAGATGTTTAATTTGACCATCTTACGATGCATAGGCTCCACATCAGTTGAACAAGCATAGATCAGTGTCTAAATTGATCCTGTGTATCGTGGGCCTAATAGTACTATGTAGATCTTAAACTATATGTAGACCAAGACTAGATCTAGAATCTAGTAAGGCATGGACCATATGATGCGTGGGGTGGCCAGGCAAAATTTTGAAATAAATAATCGCGCCCACCAATTTTGAGAAATAAATAATCTATCCCTCACAAAATGTAAAAAAAATCAATATTTGGAAAACAATAAAAATCTATGCCCTACTGTTCAAAGGATTTTGTGCCTGAATATAGGTAACTATGATTTTCTCATTAAGGATCAATATATCTCAAAATTTATCGCTTGCTGCGCTTGCAAAATCATTTATAAGAAACTCCAAAGTATAATTTGGACACATATATACAATGAAGGCTTCATGAGTTTAAAGTAACTTTTTATTGCTTTTCTGTTGTGTCTTTATAACTTTCTTGGTTTATTTAATTTGTGGTTCAAAAAATAGTTAATGTGTTATATGTTGGAGCATGGTGCTCATTGCCAATTAAAATATTATTTTTGAAACAATAGGTCTGAAAAAAGAATAAACATTTATTTATTTCTTATTTAGATTATATTGCAGATATTATTTATTGGTGACTATTTCATTCTTTATACATAAAAAATAACAATGCTGACATTTTGCTTCCCTGGGCGATTGATTGATAGGCATTTAAATTCACCTATAATTAATTCAAAACAGAATGACTCTATGAATTGAATTTTGATTGAATTTCCCTCAAACATGCGCAAAATTTGCAATATCACAATTACTCCGAGAACCAGCTAGGGTCTATTCACTCGGACTGTTAAAAAATTTTCATAGTGATTTTTGGTTTCCTAGATGCCTATCACAAGTCGAGTTTAGGATATTAGTTGCAGGTCCGGGGGCGTTTGTCCGTAACAGCCGATTTACTCATAATTTTTACGTGTCAAAATCGGAAAATGTTAAAATCATATTTTGTCTCATAGAATATGTTCTTAATTGTATTATATGAAAATGATTGTTCATGTGTATTCACAACACATATGTTTGAATGTTTAATAAGTAAAAATTAAACTCTAATGTCCGGTTAATGATTAAAATCAGCTTTTCTACTGATTTTAAACAAAAATCGCTTTAGATTTGAAATAAGCAATTATTTTGGGAGAGCATGATTTTATAACTAACGATTCAATTTCAATTTTATTTGGCAAAAAATGTCTAAATATAGATACCTTTAAGAAGCAAAAACAAAACTACAGTTAACTTTATTGATGTTCATACAATAGACCAACAAAGGAAAATACCTTTGCCCTACCCCCAAAATTGCGTTTTTCTTCTGCAAAAGTGGTATTTTTGTCTCATAGACCATGTTTCTATACCTATTATATATAAATTATTGTTCATTTCTATTCACAACACTTTACTTAAAATGGCAAAAGAATAAAAACCTATTTGAAACGTCAGACAGATGATTAATTTCACTTGTTGTACAGATTCTATGCAGAAATCGTTGTGGATTTGATATTACAATGATTTTTGAGGATATAGTGATATCAATATTGAATAATTCTTATTTTATTTTTGCAAAATTTGTCTAACTATAGCATTCGTAAACAGACAATAATAAAAAATGGAATAAACTTCATTTTATTTTATGTAAACAACAAGTAAAAAATACTTTTGTCCTACCCCAAAATCACGTTGTTTGCACTATAGCAATAGTAGATATAACGCATGATCAATTTAAAACTTAAAACTTAATTACATTTTTGAATTTGTCTCATTGATTAATACATTCTTTTTAACATAATATTATATACTAATGATAATAAATAAATTTCCCAATTGTTAGTCCATTTGACAAGTCATAACAAAATTTAACTGTACACTTGAAAGAATGCTGAAAATGAATTAAATAAGTATTTTGTGGCATTGGGACAAGTCGAAAAAAATATATTCCACCATCTTGTCTGTTTCCAGTGCAGTATACACTAATTTTATTAAGAACTATATTGTTCATCAAAATCATCATCATCATCATCATCATCATCGTCATCGTCATCGTCATAGGTAAGGTAGGTAAATAGGGTGGGTAAAATTGGGTGATTAATTAGTGGGTATTAATTAGTTGGTTATTAGGTGGAAATCGTCGTCCATGCGTCGTCGTCGTAGGTAGATTCGTCTCGGTAAATTAGGTAAATTAGGTAAATAGGTCGTCGTCGTCTCATCAGCGTCATCATCATCATCATCATCATCATCATCATCATCATCATCATCATCATCATCATCATCATCATCATCATCATCATCATCATCATCATCATCATCATCATCATCATCATCATCATCATCATCATCATCATCATCATCATCATCATCATCATCATCATCATCATCATCATCATCATCATCATCATCATCATCATCATCATCATCATCATCATCATCATCATCATCATCATCATCATCATCATCATCATCATCATCATCATCATCATCATCATCATCATCATCATCATTATTATCAATCATTTATCTGATTGATCATATACATCGTCATACATATCATCATCAGGAACATGACCCAACAGGCGAAGTGAGCAGCATTGTCAGCATGGAAGCAATGTTAGGGAAATATGTCTCATTACAACTGTTCACTGCATCTAAGAGAGTGTCTGGTTTTCTGCACAAGGTTCCTTTTCCAGCCATCTCGTATTCCCTTTTAATTTCTGTAGGGGCAGGCAAGTTTATCAAATTCCCGAACTAGCGAGTCCACATTACCCAAGTTAATTTGTCCAGGTTGGCAGGTATGAGGTATGCAACGAGCTAAACACATTTTTTCTATTTCAGCTGGAAATCGCTCCTGAAGGTGAGGAGAAAGAATATATGATCCACAAATGGAAGAAAAATTAACTTTAAGTTTTCAACCGTATCATCTGCTGCAGCTGCATTTGCTCTGTCTGTTGCCTTCCTGCCCTCCTTGGTCGGGTGGGAAATACACCAATTTTTTTTTGCAAATTGCAGCAGTCAAAAATTTTTCTGCACATCAGCATTGTCTCCAGGGTGCGGATTGTACTGATCAACCTGAGCACTTTCATGTGATCCCGATTGCATGTTGTAGACTGCAATGCTACACTAATGGCCTGACAAATGCCAAAATACTCCAATTACTGGCATATATGAAACTGAATTGCTCCATACTGTGAATGTAGATGTAATCTGAAGAGGATTGTGAGCTTGAAAGGGGAA
>JAGTTF010005344.1:0-10421 GCA_019095985.1 Streblospio benedicti | reverse complement strand
TGATACCCAATCATTCCAACCGCTAGCAACAGACCTTTGTTGTGCGTGGTATGCCACTGTTAATGTACGAGTGTGTTGTTATATTACAGATTTTAGTTGAAAAACGTCGATTTTAAGTATTTAAACGGAAATCCAATATCTAATTTCCTATGAACTTAAGGGGACTGTGAACTCTTTTCTTAGGATTTTATTAAACTTTGATTTTCTCACTCATTATTGCTTCAATTCTTACAAATTACACCTTATTTTGTAGATGATTATCTAATCTAATGACACAACATGTTTTGAATTGTATAGATTGATGAAAAAAATTATAAAACAATTAATGAAAAAATGACAACTTTGCCTGCGAAGCATATAACTGATAGTACAACTTCGAAATGACCAAAATCACTATTCAGTTACAAAATTTGTATATTTATCTAAAAAACCTTGCCTCAAATTTTTTATATTTTTCCTATTTATCATTTTACATGCATTTTAAGTTTTAAAACCACCTATTTTCCGAATTTTCTTGCAAATCAAAACAAAAATGTTCATAATTCATCAACGAAATAAAGAAATCAAAATCCCTAGTAAGGTTTTCTTCAGAATGCATATATCTTCAAATATATACACGTTTGTGAAAATTTGATTTCATGGTTAAGGAGAAATATAAAAAGAAAATTCATCCACTATGCAAACTTAGTTTTGAGAAAATCGGCTTTAAACATGGCCTGTCAAAATACATTGATAGTAGTTGCTGTCTATAAATGTATCATATAAGAAAAACTATTGATGATAAAAGATTCATTTTAAAAAGATGTTGTTCTTTATCATTTATAGCATACAAAACATTGAAAATGTAAAAATTTAATTTTTAGCCCATATAACCTTATAAGCCTGCAAAGAATGAGTCATTGTTTTTCACTCCAGCTTGGTCTTTACAAAATGCCTTGTAATGGGAAAACTATTGAAGATAAAAGGTTCATTTCAAAACATGTTTGCTTCAATTCTTACAAATTACACCTTATTTTGTAGATAATTATCTAATCTAATGACACAACATGTTGTGAATTGTATAGATTGATGAAAAAAAAAATTATAAAGCAATTAATGAAAAAATGACAACTTTGCCTGCGAAGCATATAACTCATAGTAAAACATAGAAATGACCAAAATCACTATTCAGTTACAAAATTTGTATATTTATCTAGAAAACTTGCCTCAGTTTTATTTTTTATTTTTCCTATTTATCATTTTACATGCATTTTAAGTTTTAAAACCACCTATTTTCCGAATTTTCTTGCAAATCAATACAAAAACGTTCATAATTCATCAACGAAATAAAAAAATCAAAATTCCTAGTAAGGTTTTCTTCAGAATGCATATATCTTCAAATATATACACGTTTGTGAAAATTTTATTTCATGGTTAAGGAGAAATATAAAAAGAAAAATTCATCCACTATACAAACTTAGTTTTGAGAAAATGGGCTTTAAACATGGCCTATCAATATACATTGATAGTAGTTGCTGTCTATAAAATGTATCATATAAGAAAAACTATTGATGATAAAAGGTTCATTTTAAAAAGATGTTGTTCTTTATCATCTATAGCATACAAAACATTGAAAATGTAAAAATTTAATTTTTAGCCCATATAACCTTATAAGCCAGCAAAGAATGAGTCATTGTTTTTCGCTCCAGCTTGGTCTTTACAAAATGCGTTGTAATGGGAAAACTATGGAAGATAAAAGTTTAATTTCAAAACATGTTGTTCTTCATAGTTTAAAGTATAATAAATGTTAAAAAGCTGAAAATAGAATATTTTTCCCTTAAAGAGTTCACAGTACCCTTAACCACCATTGTAGAATGTAAATGTGGTGATTTATAGTCCTGATCGAAGAATATCTAATTTCCTATTAACTTAACCACCATCGTAGAATGTAAATGTAAATGTGGTGGTTTATAGTCCTGATCAAAGTCCTGCTCTCACAACTAAACAATTTACACCAGATCATTGGCTCACTTAATGATCATCAATTGATCATTTCTCATATGTTTGCATCGGCAACACATTTAGCGCACAATGCTAATCACTCATACAATCACTCGCTCACTCGTTCAGCCCAATGACCTGTACCTAATAATTAACGTGTAGTGTGCAACTCTTTTAGGGATGAGTTTGCTCAACATCCACCACCAGACCCGACCGGGAATCAAAGCCACGACCTTCTGGTGACGTGTCCAACTCCCTAACCACTCGGCCACAGAAGCAAGTTATTTCCAAAAGCAGTAATGACCGTCATGGCGGCAAGCATCTTGGATTTGAATTCAGCATGCTCCCACCCCACCCCACCCTCACCCTCACCCCCAAAAAAAGTCTGCAAAAGGTTGGCCCTTGAAAATATATGTAGAATGAAATCTCAGTCTCCCTTCTCCCACTTTGTTTGGCCATCTCCCACTTTGGCTGCCTCATCTTCCATCTTTATTTTTTTTCAGGCCAAATATTCCCATCTCTCAAAGCCTTGCACCCCCCTGTTAGACCGCAAAATATAACCAACGCAAAATATAACCAGTTATGATTTGCGTTAACACAAAATATAACCACAGCTCTAAAAATGACCCTGGTGACGCAAAATATAACCACTGACGCAAAACATAACCAAGGTGTAGCCAGTCACAATTCCAATCTCGCCAAGTGATGAGTTCATTCATTCTATGAGTTGACTGTTTTCATATGATCAATACGGACTTGTTAAATCAGGCTGCCCCTATACAGAGCTATCAAACTGTAAATGTAAATGTCTGGTTTCTGGTCTTCTTCCCCGAAGAATCAGACGACTCTACATCTACACAAGGTCATTGGCATCCTTGTCACACTATATTTTTCTCAACTCCCCGGGGAGCATTCAGCACACTTGCTACCGTAGCACAGACGTGCTAATCACTCACATTTGCGTTCACTCGCCTGACCTGTACCTATTTAACATGTAGGTACCACCGAACAGTGTGCAACCTGTTAGAGGTAAGTTTGCTCAATACTGACCACCAGATCCGACTACTCATTTTTACAGTTTACATGGCACATACTCAAACAGCAGAGGGTAGACTTGAGTGCATAATGTGTAAAACTGGTTTAAAATATGTAAGTTTAATGCTGCATTTATGTGGGTTGTGTGAGTAAAATATTGGCAACACACCTGTAGAATGTGAAGCCTTTACATATGCAGACATCTGGTTTGATCTTAGGGTGTCTTGTGGTCAAACGTGGTGTGCACATTTGTGATTTTCAATGTGACAAGACACAGGAATACCTGAAGCCCCAATTTAGCGTAGTATATAAGAACTGTAACCACTGACTACTCCGTCTGCGGTTTAAGAAGAGTCACCTTCCTGGCCACACGGTTATCTCTTCTCTATAGCATATATTGCTTCTCTATTTATGGTAGCGCGTGACTCTTTATGTGTCTGTTTATGTATCAAGACCTCTGGTGCCATCTGTTTTTATAGAAGATTCTAAAGAAGATACCGTGGCAGCTGGCGGTGTGAAATGGGAGGGGGAAAGTGAGACGTGTACACTAAGGCACTTTTTATAGGACGCTTGGCATTAGCTCAAATTACAATATCTTGCACTTGAATCATTGTCGCGGCCCTTACTGGACTCCTAGTATTAGATGCAGTTCAGTAGTATAGAAAATAAATACTATGTGTGCGTTTAAGTAGTAACAGCAGCACCAGTATATAAGTGCATTGTTCTTTTGTTTTAAAAGTGTCTATGGAATGTATTTTTTAGTATTGAATATAATCAATCTCCACAAGTGCTTAAATATCCTATATTATTATAAATTTCTCGGAAATTGGCATATATAGGTGAGTAACTTTTTAAAAACAAAATGTACGTTGTGGGTCACTTCTTCTCAAAAATAGGTATGTTGGTGGGTTCCATTCTCAACCTGTCAGGAGTACATCCGCACACCCCCCCACCCCAGTCAAGATCCAATGCGTGTGCTTAATAGAGAGCTTCCACAGTATTAGCATGACTAAGTTTCAGTGGGCCCCGAAAAGATATTTGAGTAATATGAAAACTGCCTGTTTCAAAGGACACAACTTGCCGTTTAACTTATAATAAGGTGAACAGTGGTGGCTAAAAATTAGTAATGACGGTCTCAAATGAAGCGATCTTTGTGACCAATGATTAATGATGGGCAAAATAACGTGTTGTTGACTTATGATGTTTACATGCATCTTAAAGAAGTGTTATATTTTCATCTATATTTGTTACATCCAGAAGTGATCCATTACCAAATGAGCCACCCAGACCACTCAATATTTGAGGAAAGAACACCTACGACCCACCTCGAAATGACACAAAGCACTAAACATTGGACGACTCGAGTAAACACAGCTGATACCGTCGTAGGTTGGTAAAACAAAATACTCTACTGTATGTTAAAAATAGCGTATATTTGCTCTGGTTATATTTTGCGGCAGTGGTTATATTTTTGCGTCACCATGTCCATTTTCAGGGGTTTGGTTACGTTTTGCAATAAAGCAAAACATAACTGGTTATATTTTGCGGCTGGTTATGTTTTGCGGTCTAACACCCCCCCCCCCACACACACACAGTGGTTCAATTTTAAGAAGGCTGAGAGCATGTGAACGTTCTTCATTCAGAAAGTGGTATTATATTAAATTCTAGAACGAAGAATAGTGAAAACGTTATATATTATGTATGTACTGGCCGTGGCATCAGCTTACTTCAAAACCCCTATATTCAAAATGTTATGCTTTCTGCCTGATGTGGACATGTTAATCACATATCCGCCCCACTATGCAGGAGTATTAGTGCGCCAACTAATCGCGTGTTTTGAGCTTGCTACTGGCAGAAAATCAGCCATATTAGCTATATGGATATTTCACAGGTAAAACATATTTTCCTCATCATGCTATGTTGCAAAATTATGAATTACGTAAGATAAAGCTTAAAGAGGCGATGCAATTCAGGCCTACTTAACCGTCTGCTAAGCTTACTCGGATGTTTTCGTTACTTCTTAATGCAATTATTATTTTTTCAATTGCCACACATGTATCAAATCCTCAGATCAAAACAACCTAGTGTTTGCATTTAACGTAACTTTGTTTCCATAGCACCAATAGATATAAGTCAAAATGCACAAAAAAGGAACAGGAAACCCATTCCATGGAGGTTTTCACTAGAGTAATTATTCATGTATTAATTATGCAATAATATGCCTAACCTCTGTCATTAAAGACTGGTATAAACGTTTATATTCATCACCTATACAAGACTCTAGATTATAGAGATTAACAGTGATGCATGTTCGCGATACTCATAGGTAAA
Organism: Streblospio benedicti; assembly: GCA_019095985.1. Classification (NCBI taxonomy): domain Eukaryota; kingdom Metazoa; phylum Annelida; class Polychaeta; order Spionida; family Spionidae; genus Streblospio; species Streblospio benedicti. Next base: position 5,075 of record JAGTTF010005344.1, on the reverse strand, counting down.
TTACTTAAACACAATACACCGCATGACATCATTTTAAAACTGGTAATTGTAATATGTGCAATGTTACCCATGCACAGCCCCAAACTAATACATTATTCATTATCCATGTGCTCTATTCATAGAATGTGTTTGGTAGGCCTGAATTGATTAATTGACAGTAAACATATAATTCAAACCTTTCAAAACGGGCAATACGCAAAAGGATAAAAAGACTGTTTGAGAGGATGATGAACATTTTGAAAAGGTTAAATTGTAAAGATTCAACTGAAATCGATGATGTTAAAATCAAAGATGTTGATAAGGAATATTTCAATGGAATCCATATACAAATTGCAGCTCTTAATGAGCAGTCCTGAATAAGAATATTTCATATATACTTTTATATTAAATTTTGTATTTTACACGTCTTTAGTCATATATGAAATAATCAAAGCCAAAGTCCTACATATAGTCATTGCATTTCTGGACAATTGGTCATCATGTTTAAATTGCATCATCATGTGTCCAAATTGCATCCCAATCTCCGGTGTGTGCCTCTGGCATTATGCAATAGCTGTAGAGGCCAAGGCAGGTATAACTTTGTGAAAAGACAAGCGTTTACAGAACATCTTAGCATGTCAACTGGTCAATCTGGGAGTAAGAATTCCACCAGATCCTGTACAGTGACAATCCCTGGATTAGATCTGTCTATGCTAGAATGTGTTTAGTGTAATCAATGCCATCATCAACACAAAACTTGGCTGAATCTGCTGACGGGACACAATAACCCAGGCATTCACACAGTCTCATTCTCACACAGAACCTAGCAACAAGTCCATCTTCAGACAAAAATGTGCAATGCCGAATAACCGAAGTACAATCTTAAGAATCACTTAAAAACATATGAATTTATTTAGTAGTGCTATAAGTGTTCCCGTGAACCCTAGCTTACCTTCAACATCAAGAGAAAAGTAGTCTATATGAGTACGCCCAATAGCCAGCATTATAGAATAAAGAGGGAAACACTGTACGTCGAATGCGGCTGCTTTCATTGTATCCACAAGTCCCCTGTGATTAGCATCCATATGACTGGCAATTCCTCCCATCAGGCCTGCACCTATAAGCGTCAACCTTTGAGACTTGCCATTAGTGCTCAAGCCACACATAATTGAATATACGTTCCTTGTTTTTGTCAACAATGTTTTGTATAAAGCAGGGTTAGGTTCAATAAGCAACCCTGTCCAGTTGCGTTCCTTTTCCAGAAATAGTGTATTTGAGAGCCCTTCGCCGTCAGCTGCACCACATTCCACAAAAAAGCCTCCATCTTTCTGTCCAAGAAGATTGTCCACAAACATGGATTGCTTCACTTGAGAGTAGTCTCGTTTGGCTGGGTTTTGGAGATTTGGCAAGTGACTATCCTTATTAGGTGGACGGGTGAGCCAGTGTGATGAGATATTAGCAACAAGCTCTGGATCATCCTGCTGTCCAAACCGATTGTCGAACGTGTTCACAGATGTGAAAGATGCATTTTTCTTATATAGGATCAACAACAATAGCATTAGTATGATGCTGATACAAAAAGTGTGTTCTTTCGCCATGTTGCAAGCAATTCAATAAGGCTGTGTTATAAGTGAACTTTTGTGAACTTTGGTATATAACTATTACAACTCTGCCGCTCCTGGCCCGTATTGATGTATAGATTTAGTCTGTTAAAATCACCTGCTGCCGCATGTTGGACACCTAACGGTGTTCAGACTTACTCTTACAACATACGTTGCAATTGCAAGGCTCGTGACTTTAATCAATTCTCAGCCGTGTTAAATAGTTCATGCATTAAGATCCTGCTAACTTAAGTTTCATATCCGAGATGTTGAAAATGGGATTTGAATTTTAGTTGAATATAGTTTTGAAAGTGTTACGCAGTCACAGTAGAACACGGCGGGTTTCAGACAAATTCTCAACATTTCGGAGAAATAGACAAAACCAGGGGAGTTTGTGACATGAATTATTTTGTTGGGTGAGTTCTTGAGGTTTATCACGGTAAGCCCGAAGGGTGAGCGTGATGTGCGACAAGAACGAATCCTGATATCACAGAATGTAAACTTCTAGCATATTGGGTTCCTTCTTTCATGATTTTAAACAGGAATTTGTAAGTTACCTCGAGGAACCAGTGCCTGTCATTTTGACGTACAAACCTTTTAACACCATTAAGTCAATGCTGCCTTCCCTGAAGGATAAGTTGCCGGATGACTCTAAATGTGGTATCATATGCTAGGTACAGTGCCCAAGGTGTACGTGAACCTATATAAGTGAAATGGGGCGAACATTGAACACTCGTATCAAGGAGCACTTGCACCCAAAGAGAGTGCCCCCCGCCGTAGGAGAGCACACTCGTGACACGGGCCACACCATCACTTTAAGATTGTTGCTCGGGAGGAGGTAGAACTGCATAGAAAGACCTGGGAATCAGTGGAGATCCGAGTACGGCGCCCTGACATTAACCACAATACCAGCTACGACCTGCCCCCATCTTCCTGTCACTGTTGTCATGCGATTGCCGCCACTGTGCCGGTCACGTGACAATCTAAGGATTGTCATTCCGCCCGATGAAGTGACAAAAAAAGGTCCAGTCAAAATGACAGGTACTGGTTCCAAGAGGTATCTTACACATTCTTTTTTAAAATAATTCATGCTGTACTCATCATTCATTTCAGGATACAAGCATGATAACCCAGTTCGAAAAAGGGGTGATAACTCTCATAGTAACCATGGAATTACATGAAAAGAAACGATAAAGGAATTTATCAGGCTTTATCATGTAATTCATTGTTTCACATGCACTAGAAATATGTGATAACCAGAAATCTGTATCAGATATGTTCACAACTGACCGTAACCATGGTCTGTGACAAGCACCAATAAGATATACCACTTACCTAAGGAGCGAGTCAAGAGAGTTTTATTGAACAAGGTGTAAGAGGACGTAAGCAGAAAAGTACCTTCTGTACAGGCTACACAGTAGCCTATCACAAGGCCTTGAAATGATCTGACATAAAGGCCTATTTTAAAAGCTTCCTTAACCCAAAAGTAGCTAGTTATTTGGCTAATTTTACGTCATTTGGTAAAAGCACGTGGTTTCTATTTTTAGAGCAGCAATCTATTTTCAGAGCAGCTGTATAGTTGCTGTATATGGGTATTTTCTTGTTAAGCATTTAATTGTAATATTTGTAAAGTAGAAGCTTTGATCAAGACGACATACTTAATGTCTAGGCTAATCCTTACCTGGTAAATCACCCGTGCATGCTGCTGCTGCTGCTCCAGCTGTTGCCAATGAATACTCTTGTTTTAGGAGAACGATCATAAATAACGATACCGGGGAGGGGGGGTCGTCCATTTTTGGGGGCTTTAAAAGTTTACTAACCCCCCCCCCCCCCGCGCTAAAGATTTTGAACTGTCTTAATTTGGTCCATTGATTTAAAGCGTATATATATATATATATTTTTATTATTCATTTATTTAAATGACAGTGATGGATCAAGGATTTGGGAATGAAATTTTTGTTTCGCGTGGGAAGGACCCCCGGACGGGGATTTTAATGACTCGAATATGCATATATAACGATAACCACATAAGAATAACAATTTCAAAAACATAATGATTATATTTTCATCAGGATTGATTGAAAGGATGGGGAGCTTGTGAGTATATGGCCGGAAGGAGGGGGGCTTGGCTTGAGAGAATGTACGGGGGGGGGCTTGAGAGATGGCGGTGGCTTGTGAGAGTTTGGGGGGGGGGGATGGGAGCTTGGTTCAGAGATTACCAGACATAGAGATAATTGGGGGGGGGAGTATATGGTTGGGCGGGTGCTGGTGTCTGGGCTTGAGAAAATGGGAGATGGGGTTAGAACGGGCTTGTGGGGGGGGGGGGGCTTTTGAGTATGTGGTGGGGAATCAGTTCGAGAGATGGCAGCGGCTTGTGAGAGTATGGGTGAGGGAGGAGCTTGGCTTGAGAGAATGGGGAGGGGGGCTTGTGAGTATACGCTTTAGGGGGAAGGGGTAACTAGAGGAAGTGGGGGCTTAAGAGAAAGTGGGCATTGTCTACACTGATTTCAGCAAGCAGGATGAAAAGGAAACTAGGGGAGAAAGGTTTGGAGTGATGGCGTTGGTTTTTGCCCCGGAGTTTCGAAGCCAAAAGGTTTTTGCGCCACTTGGGGGATGTCAACAGGCTGGGCCACGGACAGCCCTTATTATAATTACCATTTAAACAGGGTGCTGGTTGGCAAATTTAGGGTGGGTTTTTAAGGGGCCCTTGGCGCTGGGGGGGGGCCCCCGGGGGGGGGGGGGGGTTTTTTCATTATTGGTTCTGCATTTCAGTCAAGGGCAGGGGGCCCGGGTTGTGTTAAATTAACCCCAAAAGCCCCCGTCAAAACACAAAATTTTAAAGACTTACTTGGAGTGAAATTTTTGTTGCCTTAGTTAACATTAAGCAAAGTTAAATTCCCAAAAATTTTTAAAAAAAAAAAAAGAACATTCATCTTTTTATTTTTTTTTTGTTTTGTTCCTTTTTTTTAATCAAAATATAACTTTAACCCAAATTTTTTTTTTGCAAATTTTACGTTAATTTTTAAATTTGAATCCAAAAATAAAATTAAAAAATAAAATTTTTAACAATAATTTTTTGGGAAATTTTTTTTAAATTTTAATAAAATTTTAAAAAATTTTACTCATACACCAAACCTTAATTTTAATAAAGTTCAATATAAAATTGATAAAATTTAAAATTTAAAAATAAAATTAAAAATTTACTTAAAAATTTAAAAATTGGAATAATAAAAATCATAAAATTTTTTCCCCAAAAAATTTTTTAAATTCCCAAATTTTTTTAAATATAAAATTTTTTTTCAAAGATTTAAAAAAAGTAAAATTTAAATTCAACAAAAATTAAAAATGAACATGGGAAAAAAAAATCATTATTTTTCTATGTCCAAATTTTTTCCTTTAATTTGGAGGGGTTTTTTTAAAAAAAATTTTTTTTTTTTTCATTAATAAATTAAAAAAAATGGAAAATTTTTTAACAACCAATTTAAAAGTCCCTTA
>JAGTTF010005343.1:85216-101699 GCA_019095985.1 Streblospio benedicti | reverse complement strand
ATCAATCAAATCCTAAGTGTATTTGAGCAGACCCTAACTATTCCTCATTCCTCGCTGTGGTGTGGCTGCCTGCCCACAGTATACATCGCAACCGTCCTCGCCAAGCCTTTTGGTCACCACGATCTATCAGACCCATGTCCAAACATACCTAATGATGGCTGACTTAAAATACATGTTAAAGTGAGCCAAGTAGGGATAGTAACTTTCCTGAACAATCAGCTTCAATCCCGCCGTTGTTACCCCCACTTCCCCCTTGCAGTGACCACCACCACCACCAGGGTAAGCCCCCTGCGCACCCCCCGTCTGCCCCGGAGGTGGCTGCGATCCCGCGGCCGGACTACATGGCAGCAGCCGAGGACGACGCAAAGTTCCTCGCCCAGATGCAGGCCAAGAAGGAGAAACAGCGGCAGCAGCAGCAGCAAGGAGGGCACGCCTGTGAGTATGGACGGGTGTGTTTGGGGGGGGGGGGGAGTATGCATGCATGTCAGGGTCAGACCGAAGGGTATATTGGAGAATGTTACTGTGATGAAATGGGCGATTTGTTTTGTTTTCCTCTCGCTAGCAAATTTTCAAAAAATCATGTGATGAAAAATGGGCAGTCAGAATGTTGACATCTCAAAAAAAACTTGAAAGATACTATGAAGTAGTGTGAAAAAACTGTGTTCGCCAAACGCAAAAGATACTAGAGGAGAACGATATTCTAAATGTTGCTGAGGTTAATGATTTCAGGACGTTTTATGTAGGCGGGAGATAGAAATAAGCACATTCTGGAGAGCTATCCCACTTTTTTGCGTTTTTGAAGGGGATTCATAACATCTACTTGAATTCCCAGATATTCTGTGGTGCAAGTCCAGAAGGACTCCTCCAATCAAACCTGTTTACGTCACTCAGAGTAGAATGTTTACAAAACGTGTACACAGCGACAAGTGTAGTGCTGATTCCGTTTGTTTGAGCTGTCAAAATGTTGTCGGAAAACTGTCGGCAAGTTTATTATAACGTACAAGAAGTTTGTATAAAGAATCGCAAGTTTTTCCCAGTGAGGGACGATAGGACATTAACATACAAGAGCATGTGGCTCCACCTTTATTCTGCCTGCTTTTGTCGAGCATTTTACCTAGTTATAGCTTATTTTAGGTCTTGCCAGCTACATCACCTAGTTTTAGTTCTTGATTTTTTTTTTGCTGTTGTAATTTGTGAACTTAGTTCTGTAGCACTGTGTTGTTGTTTTTTCGTTATTTTGTTTTTGAGAGATTGAAAAAAGAATCTTCATTCTTCCAGTGCTTTTGATAGTCTTCTTTATGAACAATATTGAAGTTACAAGTAGAACTTTTATAGGATGTTGTTATTGAAATGCATTTTATTTTGAGCCGAATCCCTTTTCATTTTGAATCCTTTACTGGTGTGTTTGTTTTGATGCCATCTATTGCAGCACAATCAGAGTAAATCAGACATTCATTGTGATCAATTTGAGCTGATTTTAAGCCTCAATGTAGCCTGCAATAGTAGGCATTGATAACTAATTCGCCAGTAAAGGATCGACCCCGATATAACCTGGGCGGGTCTGTGTAGATGGCGCTGCGACCCGCATGGTGGCGACGGTTCCGTCAGCGGAACTCGTAGCAGCGGCCGGTAAGAACTCGCCAGCTCCAGGGGGAACCTGCTGAACAATCACTTATCCTGGGGACAATTATAGTGTCGAAAGAATAAACAATACTTATTGGAGCCTGTGACATTTTAGAATGATACATTTTCAATGATTTCTTGTCATCTTTGTTAGCGTAAACTGAGGCACTTTGTGTTTCATTTGGCTCGGATAAGACATCATTGAACGTATAACGAATAAACAATACCTAGTGGAGCCTGTAACATTTTCAGTGATATACATTCCTGATGACTTTCTGTCATCTTTGTCAGCTTTAGCTGAGGCACATTGGGTTTCGTTTTGGTCTGATAGAACATCATTGAATGGTTCCTCCAGGATTTTTTGCTCAGGTGACTAGTTTGCCAATGTTCAGCAGGTTTCCTCCAAGTATTGCACTGTACTCTGGTACCAAAACCCGTACAAGTGCAGTAAGAATAAATCCCCGTGTTTCTGCGTCTGCTGCTGACTGTCTGAGTGAAGCACGCGACTGTTTTGATCATGATAATGTTCTGCATGAAACTAACACGTTTTCCCCCCGTTTTTTCCCTCCCTCGCTGCTGCTGTTGCTGCTGCTGTGTGGATTATCCTCTTCTCTCCATCTCCAAATCAATCCGAATCCTCAACAATCTGGATACTCGACATTGTCAATCATCAATCTGGATCATCATCAATCCGGATCATCCCCATCAATCTGTGAATTGAACCTGTGAATCTACAAATCCATCCGAAACCTCATCAATCTGGATAATCAACATTCTCAATCATCAATCCGGATCTTCCAACATCCCCATCGCTCCGTGACTTGGACCATCCTCGCCGCTCAGCGTCGTCACTAACCTCCCAGCCTAGGTCGCGGGACCGTCGCCGTCGCCGAGAGCGTCAGCGCTCGCTGATCGAGGAACAAGCCGCGCTGTCACAGACCGGGCAGCCCGAGCCCAGCCAGTCCGAGCCAGCCCTCCCCACAGCCACACAGGACTACACCCCCGACACGGAACCCCCCACAGCCGTGTACGGCCGCGCCCATCTGGTGGAGTCGGTGCCGTCCGTGCTGGAGGCTCCGGCAGCAGCCAGGACAAGCTTCTCTAATCACCACACTGAGAACCATGAGGGTCTGTTCAAAGACAAGATGGAGGAGGATAGAGTGGACCACGCGGTTGAGGGAGGAGGATACATAAGCCCCCCGCGGACTGAGGAGACCACGGACCGAGGGGGCGGGGGTTTGTGCCCGAGCGACCTGCTGTTTGGAGGCGGCTACGTGCTGGAGAAAGGAGCTGCCTCCGGGGAGGATGATGATGAGGACACGGGGAGGGAGGAGTCAGGAGACCGGCGTGTGTCGGGACTAGCACCCGGGGACTTGTTCATCTCTCCCACAGAGCCGGAGGGCCGAGAGTCGCCCGAGGACACGGAACAGGAGCCGCGAACCAACGGACACACAGAGGCATGGGGAATCATGGACTCAGCATCATCAGGACAGTCGTCGTACAACCACCAGGACAGTCGCACGCCGACCTACATCAGCAACAACCCCACCGGGAGCCCCACACGCTCCACACGCCAGAGACGCAACCTGGCCTCAGTCACGGCGTCGTCCCCGACGACGGGACAGTCGACGTACTACCCCGCGGTGACCCCCTCAGACAAGCAGCCGGCCACTGAGTTGCCGTGGCGCGGGGCGGGATGTGTTACCGTGGTAACCGGGTCGTCAGGCGAGGCGTGGCGACCAGACGCAGACTGTGTGTCTCTCGCGTCCACGGGAACGCTGTCGTCTCAGTCGTCAGCCAACGGAGGGAATGCAGGAGGCGGAGAGGTCGAGGCAGGTGGGTAATGCTGACAGGCAACGGCTCATTTAGAAAGCCATATACTCAAATATGAACCTATCAGACTTGTGCATCAAGATAATGTAAACACACACATAAGCATTTACTGCAGTTCTTCAAATGTAGTTTTCTAGAGATTCGCATCAATTTTAACTCATCATTTTGATTAACCAAGTAGCTTACACAACACAAAAGCAAATTACAATAGGTGGCAATGGCTGGCACCATATCGATGCTTAAACGGTTGCCCTATGATCTTTGATGTAAAGTCGTGAAAACAAGTGTTAAATCACGACTATAAACACATACTATAGACACATAACTCAAATATAAACTTATCAGACTTGTGCATCGAGATCATGTGAACAGACGCACATACATTTACTGCAGCCCTTCAAATGTAGTTTTCTAGAGATTCACATCAATTTTAACTTATCAATTTGATTAAAAAAGTAGCTTACACAACACAAAAACAGATTACAATACTTCAACTCTACTAGAAAGTATTTAGAAATAAAAAAAAGACTAAAGAATAATATGTTTATTTTGAAGTGAAACTTCCAGCATCTGGTCATAAAATACAAAATAGGAAATGTAAGAATTCCTGGTATCCGCCCTGTGCATGTTTTGTCCCATTAACCATGTGTTGCTTTTGTGAGCCCCTGTACTAAGGCATGGACACTAACGTAGCAGCCAACGAAATCTCACAAACTGCGCTGTTACTGACGATAAGTACGGTGTAAAACATGTTGGCCAGATTACCAAATACCAGCGTACGTGGTCAGATTTGGTCGTATTTCCTACACTTAATACGGCTACGTCACAGAGATTCTGCTAGAACGCTGCGTGCTGATCTTTTATTTTGTGTGTTTTAACACATTTTGATGTAAAAATCGACAAGCGGAAACGTTCAGGTTTGATAGCGTCTTCTTTCAATTTGCCTTTTTTTAAATAACGATCGTTTCTAAGATTAGTTTCAATTCTATTATTTCTTCGAAAATTTTGAGATACTTTTTACTGAAATTGAAATAGTCAAAACATAAGTGAATGAAACACAGCGAAAAAAATGCAGTTCTAGGTGTAATATGTAAAAGGAAAAGAGTAGAATGTTTACTGACTGAAACCTAAGTGAAGGAATACATTTCTGAAAATTTGAGATCACACTTTTGTGGGTGTAAATATTTTGCTGACATAAGTGAAGGAAACCGGGTAAAAACATGCAGTTCTGGTATAAAATTTAATGGAAATGGAAAACAGTAGCTCATGTTGACTAGAATATTTACTGAAAACGGAGGTGAAGGGGACATTTCCTGCCGCCAGCTCATGGGGTCTCCACAACAACAGACCGCCGACGCCCACCATCATTTTTTGAGTTGCGGATTTAGATGGAAATTTTTTCTGAAGGCGACATCCTGCCGCTAGACGTTTCTCCAACAACAAACTCTACAGAGATGTACTTAGAAAATGTACCAAATTTGCAGATCGCAATTCACAGTTTTGCTAGATTTGTGCTCTCCTAGTTTACATCCTCACCAAAAGTCATTCACATAGTAGATGGACTAAAAGTAAATGTACTTATTTGCAGTCGCAACTCACATTGCTACTGTAGTGCAGACATGCTAAGCTCTCACTTTAGTACCTGACCTGTAATACTTATTTAATGTGTATGCAGCACGAAGCAGTGAAGTAACATCTTTAGCAGGACTACTAGTAACTTTTTGACACTAGTCCTATAGACTACCACACTTTTCCAGCTATCTGAAGTACTGTATAAATTCTAAAAACGAAAAGCCAACGTATCACAGCACATCTCTCTGTGTCAGGTGGATGCTGTACAAGATCAAGCAGCAGCGAGGCGAGGCCGCCGAGAGACCGCCCGGCCCCGAGCCAGAGCACCTGCTGTCTCCAGGGGCAACTGACAGCAAGACACAGGTCAGATACTGCCTATTGCCTCGGATTTATCATTACTGGATTCACGTGCTATAATTAAATCTCCGCGGACAAAGTCCGGATCGAGATTTCTAGCTTTGCTTCTGTCTGTGCGTGCGTCCGAAATAAACAGGCTGATAACTCGAAGACTACTTGAGCTATTGATTTGCAAATTGAATATGTCTTGTTTGAGGAAAAATGTACCTCTCAAAAAATTTTGTTTGTACTTTGGCCTACTTTTTGACAAACTTACGAAGCGTTACGCAATAAAGTTTGTTACCACGCTACAGGAGAAGTATTTGACCTATGGTCACCAAACTTCATATTTAGCTTCCATTGTACTACTCTCCAGAGCTGATTAGATTTTTGGTGTAGCGTTTTTGGTCTACTTTTGATGAAGTTACAATGTGTTTTTAAAAATAACTAATTACGAATTTGTGTTTATCTGTCTCCTGGGAATTGTTTATGACTTATCATCACCAGACTTGACATTTGGTATGTCTATATCACTCTCCTCACGAGATTTCATATTGGTGTGCTTTGGCCTACTTTTAAAAAATTTATGAAATATTCAAATAAAACTATTGTTACCACTGCACTGGGATAAGTATTTCACCTATGGTCATTAAACTTTACAGTTAAGTTCACTATACTAGTCTCCACAGTTGAATTGATGTTGGTGTACTTTGGTCTACATTTTACAAACTTATGAGCATTACGTAATAAACCTTGTTACCACTCTACAGGGAAGTATTTGACCTATGGTCACCAAATTTCATATCTAGCTTCGTTGTACTAAGAGCTGATTAGATTTTGGTGTACTTTGGCCTACTTTTGATGAAATTTTTATGTGTTTTTAAAAACAAATCATTACGAATTTGTGTTTATCTGTCTCCTGGGAAGACTTTATGACCTATCATCACCAAAATTAACATTTTGTTTGACAATGAATTTGAATTACTAATTTTAAAATTGATTGACCTAAAATGGCCTGATTGGAGAAGGGGAGATTTACAGTGTTCCCGATGACTACTTGTTGAACAATATTTTAGCTATGTAATACATTGCTGAATTGATCTACTGGACTTCTGGACACTAGACAGTAATATCATTTTAAGAAAATGGAATTCTATAGACATTGAGAAATCAATGTAAACTACGATTTCTATGACTTTTTATTTGTACATCCTACGCCCCACATGGTGGTGGCCACCACTCCGGGCACAGACCCTTGTACTGCGCAAACTCACCCACTTCTACAAACAGCTCATACAGAGGACGGAAGCAGTGGAGCAGTAGTTCTAGGACATACTTATTCATGGAGTAGAATCCCTGGAATATGTTGACACCGTGATAGTGATCATTGCCCACCACTGATATCTTGTCTAAGGCAGAGGAGAGTTTGCTGAAGAGAGCTGTGACGTGAGCGGGTGAAGACGTGTTGTTTAGTGCTGCCTGAAGACTGGAGCCAAACGCCAGTGGGAAGGATGGGTAGCCTGGTGTGGCTGCTGGAAGATCTCTTGCAATATCACCTGTGCTCCTTTCGTTTTCTTGTAAGAATCTGACCACGACCATATGACGTCCCAGACCTGAGCGGAATCTTGCTTGCTGATGTTGGTCGCCAGGTTGTGAATCTCAATGATTAGACTCAAGTTTCTGCTGGCACTGCTTGGATGAGGACATCCAGATATGACTTGGTCCCAGCAGGAGTTCAGTTCTGCTATGTTCTTCACAATGGGTTGCATGACATTGTGAATGGATGAGTAAGGAGGAAGTCTTGTGTGGAACATGATAAGGCAAGTGGTTCCCTCTATGTAGATGTTGTGGTCATGACATTGTGATAGATCAGGCTTCTTCTGGTTATTGAGCCACTTGTCTAGCTGTGAAATCCTCATTGCCTGCTCTAGAACGTCTTCATATTCGTTGCAGAAGCTCGTGGTCCAGTTGTACAGGCCATTCATAGTTTGTCTGACATATGCATTCTCAACATTACGCAGATCACTATTTATGTCCTTGACAATCACACAGTACCTGCTCATGATGTTGTCAGTGAGGTATGTCTCAGACTTATACACATCACACGAGAAGGCACTGAGTGCCTTATACACGGGGTCGTGAAGGTCGCTGTACTGATGGCGCGGCTGCCACAGACTCAGCCCAGCACTACCAGTGTACGTCAGGATATTGTGTGCTAACTGAGCTCTCAACTTGCCAAGGTAGATTTGTGGTGAATAATCCTCATGTGTTAGCATGATGTCAGCCACATATGGACACTGCATATACTTGCGGTACATGTCGGCCATGTTGATGAAGGGTTCATGGGGTCGGTGGTGGGTCGTGTTGTATGTGCACCAGAAATCTGCTGTCATCTCATAATCATATTGATATCCTTTTGTCATGTGTTTCTCTACACTTGGATACGCCTTTTTCACGTTGTCCTTACACAGCTTCAGTCTGTGTCTGGATTTACACACACCATGATATGTATGTATGTTATCATTATACAGACCCACAAACTCATCATAACAGTAGATGTATTCCCTGACACCATCTTGCATGCTTCTCTTGTGCATCATCATGTGCTTTACACTGGATCTGCCAATATCTCTACAATCCACATTAAACACACACACTGAGAGTATTATCACGTTCACAAGAATCGCCATTTCGAGATATTTGTTTGACATAACTTAGCAGTTACAGCACCAAGTTTAAATGTTACATTTATATCCAAACCTGCCCTAACCAAATATAATTACGCTTTATCCTGTTTAAACTGGTCTATCTTACTTCCTTGTCATGCACTTTGTAATATCAAAGGCAACGTTTCCACTTGGCCGGTCAACCTGCACTAGAAAACATGCGGCATAATGTTAGTCATTTTTCTGCATATGAATAGGAAAGAAAGGTCAAATCATCATTAGCAACTAGCTTATACCCGTGGGGACGATAAATCAAAAAAGATATTATTATTTACACTTTTGAATTTGATGACGTTGTTATGACTATGTTCAATGAGTAATATTTTTATTCTTAAATCTCCCCGGACAAAGTCTGGAGGGAGATTTCTAGCTTTACTTCTGTCTGTCCCTGTGTCCGAAAAATAAACAGGCTGATAACTCGAAGACTACTGCTTTGCAAATTGAATATGTCTTGTTTGAGGAAAAAAGTAGCCCTCAAAAATTTTTGTTTGTACTTTGGCCTACTTTTGACGAACTTATGAGCGTTATGTAATAAACCTTGTTACCACTCTACAGGGAGAAGTATTTGACCTATGGTCACCAAACTTCATATTTAGCTTCATTTTACTACTCTCCAGAGCTGATTAGATTTTGGTATACTTTGGCCTACTTTTGAAGATACGATGTGTTTTTGAAAACAAATTATTACAAATTTAGATTTTGATCTATAGCCCACTTTTGATGAAGTTTAAATATGATGTGAGTTTATTATTGTGTTTTTATTTTCATTCTGATTAGATGTGTTGCCTTTCTACAATATTCTTTTATGCATGTACAGTATGTATTTGAATTACTAATTTTAAAATTAATTGACATAAAAAGGGCCTGATTTAGGAAGGGGAGATTTATGGCGTTCCCGACGACTACTTGTTAAGTTTGGTGATGAGTAAAACAAATAAAAAACACTCAAAAACAAAACATCAGATAATTATGCACATAGGAATAGACTTGATATAATAGACTGAAACATGTAAAAGCAGAATTTCTGTTTGCAGGGGTTTTGATTTGCAGTCTCGGCACTCGCCCCCTGGCTAGTCAAAATTTCTGTTACATAGATTTAAAATGAAAGTCACTCGCCACAGTTTATTTGAATAAATTCTGTATATATTCCAACATATCTTGGATAAAAAGGATATAAAGTTTGAAATGAAAACACCAACACAATTAAATTGAGATCATTATGCACATAAGAATAGATTTGTTAAACTGAGAAACATGTAACATTCCCTGTGTTTGTACGAGTCTGTCTGTTCTCAGTTTGAGCTGGAGTCCGGGCTCGTGTCGTCTGCCCAGGACCGTCTCGCCGGGGCCGATTCCCCCCCACCCCAGGGAGCAGCCAACAGCAACATCAAGAGCGACCTGTCCGGCCTGCTGAGCAAGGCCAAGCAGGGCCTGCAGACCTCGGCCTCCAGGCCGTACGAGAAGGCAGCTCCAGACACACCCAAAAAGGAGGTACGACGGGCACAGGACGGTTCATACTTTGGTGCTAAACTGTTATTATTGAACTTATTTTTTATTGGAGGCTTACCTAATTGTAACAGTTTAACACCCAAGTATTGATAAAAACTTGAACAAATGCTGACTTACAGCACTACGTCTTGCTCAATGTTCTTATGGCTTATTTTATGGCTGCATTTTTCTAATGAAATTTATAATGAAAATTTAAGTTCTGAATTCTAAATTCTGCATATAGATTTTATTTTTAAAACAAAAATACAGCCATAGAATACATGTAAAACCAAAAGATTACAGAATACTTCTAAGACAAGCTTCAGAATCATAGAGAACATACAGTTCTTTTTATCTGGTATACGACAAATAGATTTATAAATTTGTAATATTCTCTGTTCGTTCGCCGATAAACGAAAAAATATTGAAACTTTGAAAAACAAAGTCAAAATATTCATTCAAATTTCAATGCAATAGCATCCTCCTCAAAACGAGAATATTACAAAACACTAGAGAAGACAGAGGCTCCAGAATTATTCTCTAGTGTTCTGTTAATTAGGTATGCAGTATATGGAATCATTATTTTCTTTGTATATTTCTGTCACTGCTTAATATTCTAAAAACTAAAATGTACATAAATATATTTATTTAAATTTCAAAGCAATAGCTTCCTGTTCAAATGAATAAATATTCGTTTGTGAACAGGAAGCTATTGCTTTGAAACTTAAATGAATATATTTATGTACATTTTAGTTTTTGGAATATTAAGCAGTGACAGAAATATGCAAAGAAAATAAGTATTCTCTAGCGATTGTTGTCTGCTGCAGGTGAAGAAGTCTGAGGTGGACATCCAGTGGGACCAGATAGAGAAGTACATGAACCGGCCGCTCAAAATCCGCGACATCGACTTCACGGACCTGAGCAAAGCTGATGACATGGACCTACTCGAGGTGAGTCATGGGTGCCACCATGTCCATGCTTGATCTTTGATATAAAGTCATGAAAACACATGTTAAATATAAACAACCACCAGAGTTATTAGCTTCAAAAATAGATATTTGGATTTTTTATTATGTTTTTTTTATATCTGTTTGTTGTGTATTTGTATTTATTTTATGGTGAGTAGAGAACTTTTCTTTGTGCTTGTTTCTCACCAGGATGAGAAGACTGAGGTATTCACAGTCGTAGTCTAAAGTTTGCTTGAGTGTTATTATAATTGAGAACAATGATTTTTATTTCAAAAGCTATTTTCAAATAGCTTTTAATACTGAGTCTATTCCACAGAGTTTGAATATTCCTTACACTATTACATTATTCAAAACATTGACTTTATCTCGACATAAGTCAAAATGTAGAATTTGAAAATGGCAGATGAGTGTGAAACGGGAAAATGTTACTCCGCGAAGTACCATTTCATTTACACATAGCCCACAATTGAAAAAAGAAGAGGACACTTTACTTTCAAAACTTGTAAAACTTTAGAACTTTAGCTATTTTGAAAAAAAATTAAGACTCTTTGGATAGTAAAGCAGGTAGAAAGAATTGTGATCGTCATTATTTTGATATATATTAAACAAGCAAAAAATAACCACAAGCACCTGTCACTGTAGACCGCCTCGTGAAAATAACCACAAAGTCTTTTCAACAGAGTTTGAATAGTCCTTACACTATTACATTATTCAAAACATTGACTTTATGACGACATAAGTCAAAATGTAGAATTTAAAAATGTTACACCATGAAATGCCTTTTTATTTACACGAAAATAACCACAACCCCCTGCCATTCTAGGTGCAGCCTGTGGGTGGTGTTTCCGCGTCCCCGATGGGACCCCCGGGTCTGTACGGCCGCATCCCTCCGCCCCCACCAGGCGCCCCACCACCCCCACCACCCCTGCCTCCCGGGGTGCCGGCCCCACCCCCTCCCCCGCCCATGGCGGGCGGCGTCCCACCCCCACCACCACCAGTACACGGAGGGAGCGGAACCCTCGGGCCCAACAAGAAGAAAACACTCAGGTGCGTTACTTTCATATTTTTTTTTTCAGCAAAAAAAAGATTTGATTAAGAATGATTGTAAAATGGTAATGAGGATGATGTTGATGATAAAATCCAAATTGTACATATTGTTCTATAAAATATGTTTAAACCAAAATAGAGCAAGCAATGCTGCCCAATAATGAACTTTTCTTTATCGATTAAATGTGGTTTAAGATTTATTGTCCATGTCATTATTCATGACAAATACACTGTGTTATGTCAAAATTTCTATGATGTTTGATCGATAAATTTTGCTGAGATGATAACACAGTAGTCCCGAATCAGTTTTATATAATGATAAAACATAAATATTATGCTTAATTCGGGGTGCTATTCCCAGCATTTCCAGAAATGTAGATTGGTATGTCAATAATATGTTTCATGTATGTCATGCCCACATTCATCGTTATCTAGTAATCATACATGGTATGGTCAAGAGTCAATACAATAAATTATGGTTGTATTATTACGATTTTCTCCCAGAACTATGGTCCTGAAAACTGCTATTTAAGCAGAAAAATAAGTTTTCTCCACAATGCGCCCCCAGGTTGCACTGGAAGGAGGCTCGTCCTGAGTTCTCTCTGCCTTCGGGTCGCGCCTCCGAGACCATCTGGAGCAAGATCGAGCGGCGCGAGGCCAAGATCATCACCATCGACACCAGCAAGCTCGAGCATCTGTTCGAGACGCGGGCCGCCGAGATCAAACAGAAGGTACAAGTCGTTAGAACTGTCGCTGTCATTGTTATTGGTCATGTCGTTGTTGTCGTCGTCGTTGCAATTGTTCAGTGTCGGAAGTTTCAGTGTCATCGAAATTGTGTCATCACCATTAGACCCATTAAGATGTTACAAGCTCGGCTATTTTTTGGGGTTGTCTGGCAAGTGGTGAAATGCCGGCTAGCAATTTTAAAGCAAAAAATCAGCCAGCCCTCTGAAAAAAAAGTTATCCACCGTTTCCTGCACTGTGCGGTTGTTGTGACGATGATGACCGCTGTGATGACCACTCTGTGGTGGCGTCGGGGTGTGGGGCTGGTTGTTGTGTATCATGGTGTAGCTCTGTAGGCGTGTTTGTAGACGTCAGAACGTGGCTCGAAGTGGGATGTATTGGGTTCTTTTCATGATTGAAAGTTTCAGCGGGTTTTTTTTTTTTTTTGCAATCCATAGTTTCTGTTTTCATTTAGTGTTTTGAAAAAAATTCTTTATGGCAATAAGTTGAAAAATTATTTACTGTTGTACTCTTGTGATTTATTGCATTTCTCAATATTCCTAATAAGCTTGATTTTTAGTGATGCAATAAGCAGTCTACTGACTCTTAGAATAGTGTTCATATTTCTATCCATAGAACAAAATATTTGAAGCAATTTTCTTATTTCTTTACCACACATGTTTTTTATGTTAAAAATCTTTTCGATAAATTTTGCTACATTTTCTGATATTTTCAAATTTAAAAAGAATTTTCTATTTTATTTTTTTATTTTTTTTATTTTAAATTGTGTCCTACAATCTCTTTGCGCAGCCACGTTCTGACATATTTTGTTTGTCATGTTTCCGTAGCATCATTTTGTGCGTCGCAGCAGCTGTGTTAGCTTAGCTTCTACTTTAAACATAATATTTGATACTATAGTATAGTCAAAAAGTAACGCGATTATTTTAGTATCTATATATAAAGCTTTAAGCAATATTAATCCTTAAATGCTGCGTTATTGAAGTTAGCGATTTTATGCATTCTAATATATTTATTAAAAACTTAAAATGTTCATTGTTTGCTGTATTAATTGGCACAGCTTAACACTGTGTAAAAATACATATTTCGTTTATGAAATATAAAGTTTTGATTTATGTCAGTTAAGCTGTCGCCAGCTAATAAAATGGTGTGTGTGCTTGTGAATTTTTTATCTTTAATCTATTTTTAATTTTATTTCCCCATTTTTCAAGTGTTTGCGGTTTTATTAATCTTGTCACATTTTAATCCCTGTTTTTTCCTAACTTTGCATGGTCCGGTTCAACCCTCCAGGACCCGGTAAGATACTTTACACTTTGTTCACAGAGAGAAAAAATTTGATTTTAATCCAAATATTGTGTTTTTATTTTGTTGACAAATATAACATTTTGATCCTTTTCTTGATTTTTTTTTGCCATAATTCAAACTAATTGTTTTTTTTAAATTTATCTTGATACCTAAAATTTCTTCCATGAGTGTATTTAGTTATCCACTTTTTAACACACATTATTTTTATTTTTAACCCCATGATGTTGCATTTTCTTTGGACTAACTATCAAGCATTGAGTTAGAATTATTTAGTGTTTGCCCCTTAGTTAGAAATAACAAATTACGATGTACAATCGAGGAGCTTTTTCATAATGTAGATGCATATAAACCGATATTGATATATTTCAGGAAAAGGTGGGTGCATAATGGCTAAGTATAGATACGTGTGTAGATATTCACCGGTTGAGTCTGCCTTTCAGAATCACATCCCTGTATATAGACAATAGATAGATATGTATATAACCTAGCAATTCTAACTAACGTGTCGCAGAATCATATTTTTTACTATGATTGTATTTATTAGTTCTTTTATTTTGATAGTTTTAGTGCATGGTCGTTGTTGATAGACTTGATGTAAGTAGATGTAGTTTTTATAGTGTTTTATTAGCTCCATCACCAGCCAATGAGAAGACATTGATCACCGACCAATGAGAACGCACCAATTACTGACCAATGAGATCATTCTGTGTAGTTTTCTCTTGCTCCTGTTGAATGATTTCTCCTTTCATCCTCTTTCGTGCCTTGCGTATTTTGCAGTATTTTTGTACTAAAATTCAAGTCTCAGTGACATTATTTTTATGATGTTTTCAGTTTGTAATATTCCAGTGAACATTGTATCTGAATCACATGAATTCTCACTAAATTCCTGCCTTTTATTTCTTTAGTATTGGAATTTCTAGCTATTTCTCAAGCTTCTAGTTTTAATGAATGCTATTCTACAAAAAAAAAGGTTTCTACTTTTTTAGTATTTGAAAACCATTAAATTTCTTTCAACTACTTGATAGCAGTTCTCCTTTTACATAGTACAACTTTTAGATTTCAATATAAATATGCTGTCTAAGAATCATTATCAACACTTAATCTGAC
Organism: Streblospio benedicti; assembly: GCA_019095985.1. Classification (NCBI taxonomy): domain Eukaryota; kingdom Metazoa; phylum Annelida; class Polychaeta; order Spionida; family Spionidae; genus Streblospio; species Streblospio benedicti. Next base: position 86,953 of record JAGTTF010005343.1, on the reverse strand, counting down.
TTCACATCTACACCAGGCCATTGGAATCCTTATTGCAAACGATCAATTGTCTTAGAACGAGCTCAGCTGTCTTCCAGTAATTCTTGGGCAACGTTATTGCAGAAAATAAGAATAAAAAAATAATTATGTAAAATTTGAAAGGGTTTACAAAATTCCTATTCTGCCGTATGTCACATAGAACATCTTTTTACACAGACAGAATTCAAACTTACCAAAAAACCATACAAACAAAAAATTACCATCGCCGCAGCTCAAATATAGAAAATACGATCATGTTAAAAGCTAGAACACACCACTGAAGCGTTGGGATGTTGTTGCAGAAGGCGGAAGGCGCGAAGAAAGAGATCACAGTACTCGACCCGAAGCGCTCCAACGGCATCAACATCGGGCTGACCGCGCTGCCGCCCACACGCACCATCAAAACGGCCATACTCAAGATGGACACGAGCATCCTCACACGCGAGGGCATCGAGGTTAGTGGGTAAAACAGAACAATGTTCTGTTGATTAGCGTATTGTTTCATTTCTTCTTGTTTATTATTTTAAAATTATTTTATTTAAATTTCGAGTACATATACTCCTTATCAAAGATCCAAATCCATTTGGATCTTTGAGAAGGAGTATATGTACTTGAAATTTAAATGAAATAATTTTCATTTGATAGTTTGTGCTTGGATATAATAGCAATAATTAGAAACAAGAAGAAATGAAGTCAGAACAGATTATGAAGTCCAAAGGGTTCTAAATTTTATTGAAATCACGAATTTTCGCATCTTCAATGCTTTATCAAGTGAAAAAAGCGTCACTTGATATTTAGCATTGAAAATGCAAAAATTCGTGATTTCAATAAAATTTAGTACCTTTTTAACTTTATAATCTCTTCTGTTTTAATATAAACATGGTACAAGCAGCTTCAAGAATTTTATACTCTTCATGAGATGCTGTTTATGTTCAAGCAAGTAGTAGTGTACTCAAGAATAAAACTTTAAAAATTGTATTTTTTTTATTTTATTTTGTTCAAAAGTTCAAAAAAGAGGCCATAAAGTTCAAAATATTTTTAATTAATAGAACTGTGTTTGAACACTTTTTGAAATTTTGAACAGCTATAAATAAAATAAAATGAATATAATTTAAGATGAAACATAAAGATGTATATCAAATCTCATATATGTACTTATAAACATAAAACTAAATGAGTTTATTCTATTGGACCAAACTAAAGCTGATCATATAACAGTTAACAAAACAGATACCATTAGAAACCAGTAAACTGTACATTTTTGTTTTCGTTCTTGTTTAAAACTTCATAATGATTACATTTAGATATGAAAACCAGGATGGTTCCCAATGGTATCCTTTGTTATATTCGTGTCATAACAAATGAATTTGATTAATAAACCAAATCCAGTAAAGCTGCCGTTTCCGTGTTTCAGAATATAAGAGTTTATCATTCTATTTTTACCATAACTAAAGATGCCGAAGTTTATTCTTTTCACCCTAACTGTTGCTGCCATTTGTGCGCCTGACTGCCTCTTTTGTTCTGATGAGTTTGTTGCAGAAGCTGATGTCGTCGATGCTGCCGTCTGAGGAGGAGAAGACGCGGATCCTGGAGGCGCAGATGGCGAACCCGGACGTGCCGCTGGGGTCGGCGGAGCAGTTCCTCCTCACGCTCAGCTCAATCACGGAATTGTCAGCGAGACTCGCTCTCTGGGCCTTCAAGCTCGACTACGACACCATG
>JAGTTF010005343.1:21982-78089 GCA_019095985.1 Streblospio benedicti | reverse complement strand
ACTTTTCAAGTTCTAAACGATGAAAAAAGAAACATAAAGAACACGCTGAACCTGACATAAATCATCACCAGAGATCTGAAGTAAAAATGTCTCCCAACGTGAATATAGAATGACATGTATGTCTCTGCTAAGTGAAAACTGAAGCCTTTCTTTGCGGCGTGAACCTTTTTGTCAGCATTTATTAGACCAAGTGAATATTTAACCTCAAACATCTGACATAGCTGTGGTTGGGACTGTCATAAAATCCCTCCTGCCTTGTCTTTTCTATTGCTTCTATGTAAACAATGATGGACAGAACGACTTTTTGCTAGTGTCCACAATAAAAAATAAATCTTCAAGTTTTTCCCTTTGAGAGATTTTTTCTTTCTATTTGTAAGAAAAGCACTGGGGTCTATATCTAATTCTTTTGTCCTTGTTTGAAGTAAAAAAAATTTTAAGTAAGTACTTCTGGGATATATATAAACCCAACTCTATATATGTATTTCCATGAGCTATACATTGCACTTGATAGACGTTTTGAGTTATGAGGATCGTATTGCCAAGTACATTAGTAGTAAAAAGTAAGTGGAATTGGTAGCTGTTTTATTTCTGCCATGCACTTAATCGATTTCCCAGTGTAAGTCTTACTATCTGCCCAATAAACTTTGAACTTGATCCTATTTGCCACTAGGCTCATGCGTTGGATATTTACTATACACTACTTGATATTGTCTGTACAATAAACCAATGACCCGTCACACCAGACAATAAAGAAGAGGATATCGGCTAAAAAACAACTTGTTACAGACAAATGTAACAACTGTACCAGAGAAAAAAGTGACAAAAGGTCGGAGTATTTGTAGCACTGGCCTATTAGTCTGCTATTGTAGTTTATCATCTAACGTTCAATCTCGACCACCTCAATAAGAAGACTGCCTCTAGAGACACCATTTTTTGAGGTCCCGAACCTCCACACACAGATCGATTTGAACCTCTACATGGAGGCCACTTGACGACTGCCAACAGGTAGTCTCGATAGCAAGGTTCTACAGTATTGTATTTTATGACACAGACACGTTTTTTCACAGCTGTGAAGTCATTCATCATGGAGACATGAGTGACAGCATAAAACCAGCCTCAGGTACGGACAGATGGCATAGATACCGTAGTCAGATCTATTCTATTTTCATCAAATAAAATGCTTGGATTCTGTCAATATCATATTTCATTATTCAATAATGATACTGATATTTTAACCTTTAAACGGTGGGCTAGCGATCGATGTAGGGGACATAGATGAGAAGCCATCGCAATTGTTAATAGTGCAAACTTCAATCCATATGAGGCATCAATTTGGAAGTTTACAAAGATGGCTCGAAAATGATTTGACAGGTGGATTTGAGACTATGAACAAGGAACTTCAAACTACGTCTCATACGAAACAGACAAAACAGGCTGGTTGTTATTTATAAAACCATCTGAAGTTCTGTTTCCCATCAGACTGCAGTTCCTATTAGAAGTAAAAACTGTTGAAAACTTGCTGCATTTTACGCTGTGCACTGAACTCTATTCTCGGTGCCAAGAATTTATCTCCACCACCAGCGTGTGATCTGTATATCGTAGGTTCGCGTGTAATACTAGACGCTGGCATCTTGGGTTTTTTATGCTCGACCTCCAGTCATTCTGTCTTGTGAAATTCGGCACTAGAATACAGTAGAAACTCTACATTCAGACTGGCCTCAGACTGAGTGACAAACTTGCACTGTATTGGTGCCTGGCCGCAGACAATGCACTAGAAACTGGAGGTTTTGGGACAATACATGCTGTGTTTGGTTGTGGCCTGGAGGTCACACAGGTCACCTCATCCAGGGGTCACACAGGGGCTAAAATGTCACGGTGACACGGGAGATTTGAGCCACGTCTAGCCACGGTAAAATGACAAGCTGCATTTAGGTGAATCACACAGCCATTTTGGGATATTTGAGCTTATTTCAGGCTTTAACCTTAACCCTAAACTACAGGAGTATGCATCAATGACTAAATCTCCAGTAGAGGGTTAATTTCTCCTCGACGTGAGGTCACGTCAAACAACACCTTCTGGTAACATACACTGGGCTTATCCTACATTTTCAATTGTCCAGCTTTCTCAGGATCAACAATCAACATATCAGACGCAAGACAACAATGAAAAAAGAGTCTGTATTCTGAGAATAATGTCTGCTGCGGACATTTTTATACCAGGACAATTCAGTGTTTGGCAGCGCAGCACATACAGTACAACCTGTCTAGTGAGATCACCGAGGACTTGCCGCAAGTGGTCTCAATAGAGAGGTGATCATATAATGGAGGGTCACGGTGGTCTCTTTACGAAGTTTGGGTACATGAAAATATACTTGTATATGAAGTGACAAGTCTCTTTATAAAGCTGTTCTTAAATATGGGTTCGACTGTACAAGAGAAACAACAGTGCAAAAGGTCACCTCTATATATGGTATATCTCAAGTAGTATGGACTATAACTATCAAGACCAAAACAAATAAAACAGCCATCGCTTGCTGGAAATGAATTTGAAGCGTTGTAAAACGGCATCGTTTGCATTTACATGTTGATTGGACCACAAAAGGGAACGGGTTAGCAAGTTCTAATGGCCAGTTTTATATGGAAGGTTCTTTACCATGTTTACACAACCAAATAAGTTATTTCTAGGTTGCAATTATGCCCTGTGCAATGTCATCAAGGTCCCTGTTTGTAAATCACAGTCAGAGGAAAAGTTCATCTGGTAAATTCATTGTTGGCTTTCAAGAATCGTTTTCATGCTGCATTGTTTCAATGTCTAAACTTGGGTTTATGTGTTGCTTTCAAGTGGAACAATTTTGCTGATTTGAGACCTATATCGCAAGTGAAATCAATAATGATTTCATTTTAATACGGATAAAGACACCTTTGATGCGACTTGAGGTTTCTCTAGTCAGGCTTCTGATTGACCCAAGTCTTGAGACAGCTTCAAGCATGAAGGAGAGCTTTGAATGAAGGATTAATTTCAATTATTTGTGAATCTTTTAATCAGGCAAAAGCCTGAAATATGAGAATGAGGCAAACTATGCAATGTCTTATTCCCGCAGTCTTTTCCGGATCTAGATCATCTTTGGCTTGTTGCAAGTGACATTTATGGACGATTAACGTCGCTTTTATCTTCCATCGCACAGTATTACACCTTCAAATGCATTTAAATGACTCGGATATCCTGACCAACATATAATAACCCTTTATCTACCGTTTCAAACCACCTCAAGCACCACCAACGCAGCTATATTTATTGTGGTGAACGCAATCCTTGTAAAAAGCCTTTATGACTAAACAAGAAAAACGTGATCACGTTTTAATCTATTTGTTTGACAAGACTGCTGATTGGTTTGCAGCTATTTGTAGCACTTTCGTGATAACGCGTTTGCTTTGATCGTTCACCACCAGCCAAAGGGTTAACGACAGGTGCCTATAGGTAGCATTCGACACAGAGTTTACATCTGTCACCGCCATAATACTTGCTATCTGTCATAATTACATACTTAATGACATTCCTCTATGAGAGAGACAGCATACAAAGCCAAAACTTCCCTCTATGAAACCCCTCCTGGCAATTATATTATACAGCTCCATGCAAGGTGAATTTAAGGTCTAAAAGGCAGGTACGTTGGAGAAACATTGTCATTACAGATTTAAAAAAATATTAATTAGAATAAAACTATGATTGTAATCAATAAAGCCCCAGTCTGACAGTCTTGAAGTTTCATCTTTGAATTTTACTACATGGTAGGTGAGAAATGTATGGGGAAAAGATGATTGTATCTTTTTTAAACCCATCTATGATGAGACAATGTCCCGATTGTCAATGGCTACCTCAATTGATTCGGGTTCAATATTCCGCACTGTCTGACCCTAGCATAATAATGGCTACAATAACACGACTGCTCTGGCTTCAACATTGGGGTCGGTCTGACCCTAAAGATGGTGATTATTTTTTAAAGCTACTTACCGATGCAAGCGTGCACCCGCACCGAAAGCTGAGTGCGCAGGATGATCGTATTCTTCTTGCTGAAAAACAGAGCCACAGGTTAGTGCAATGTGATGATACCGGTGAAAAAATTGGGAAGTAGCCCAAATTGGCCAGAAGGGCCAGTATTTTGAAATCTTCACTGGCCCTTCTGATACATTACTGGCCCAGTGAGCGCCGAAGATGCAATGCATTGCTAGGGCATCTGGGGGCACCCCCCCACCCCCCGAAACTTTTTGAATTTATTTAAAAGATTTATACAACTGTCACCATATCCTGTTTGGCATAGACTAGATCAAGCTTTTTGGTCTGGGAGTTCGGATTTTGCAAAAAATCTTAAGCAAAGTTCCGACAAATTTTATGTTCGTCAGCCGGGCTATCATCTGGGAAACATTACTGGCCCTTCTAAAGTTGTACTAGCCTCGGGCCGACGGGCCAGTGCCAAATTTTATCACTGTCATATAGGTTTACCATATAGGGTATGTCGTGGTTACTAATGGATCTATTTCTGTCTCGCCTCTGACATGGAACAAACTCATTTTGCATGATGCAACGCAACTATTCGATCAAAAGAATAGAGAGTGGGACTGTAGTTAGAACCACGCATGGGAGGGCCTCAGGATAAAGTGGGTTGTTCTATTACATGGTGATTTGTAACCGGCTCTTAAATACGAAGCTTTGGACCATGAGAAACGGTCTCATTGTACAGGTGTACAGTGATTGTCCTCAACAACAGAACCCAATGTGCAGTCACAAATCCTTCCTTTGTAGAGGATTTCCCTTGTTTACTGCATCATTTACTTACATTATTGTAAGCTAATGCATAAGAAAAGTTACCGTTGTTCAGTTTTTCTATTGTTTACTCTTCCTTTGTTGAGAACATTCATTGTATCTATACAGGTGTTTTTCTTGGAGGTTCTACTGTATGCAAAAAAGTGAAACATTGAAGAAGAAACAGCAAAACGTGGCTTTATATACATGTAGAATCATCGCCCCAAGCGCCTCTGCATGCATTCATACTGTCAGCAGGCGTGGGGACTGATAGAGGGAAAGTAATCATGTGCAAGTTTAAAGGAGAATGTTACACAGCATGAAGCAAGCACAAAATAACCTCGCAAATTTGCTCGAGAGAATCCCTGTAATTTCATCACGTCTCATCAAATAGCAGCGCTGTCAATGATTGGTCGGTGTGTGCTAGGCTGCTAGAGCCGTGCTAGGCTGTACCTGCTTAGTGTGGGACATACGAGCCGTGATATGATTCAACACCCGCGCGGGATAAAGCCCCGGTCTCACAGTCACCAATGTTGAACACTGACTTTTTACTGTGTGGCACGAAATGAGAAATACATTGTGGAAAAGATGATTCTACCTTTTACAAATACATCTGAGATGAGACAGTGGGCAAATTAACAATGGCTACAATAGCACATGCAAATTCTACTCTAACATTGTGGACTCTGGCCCTATTAAACTTAACAATGGCTACAAATACCACGGCTGATTCTATTTCAATATTGAGGACTCTCTGACCCTAATCTTAAAAAGTGTTATTCTCAGCAGATGCAGGCGAAAGCATAGTTTGAAAATCATGCTTTTCAAAGAGCTTCTTAAAATAGTTTTACACGCTTTCTTCCCATCTGGCAGCTTCTAAACAGCACAGACACGCGCTGACTTTGTACCGAGATTGTCTGGTGAATGGAATCTGAGCGTAAACACCACCATAGGCCGGTGTTGCACGGTACGTTTATCTACAACCATCTTGCTGCTATTTCTGGTGTGAGAGAGTATATATGTGTGTGTGTGCAATAAAGCAGCCTGCAAATGTCAGGGTTCATGCGAGGATACGACGGTATTGTGTATTAATCACCGTATGATTGTCCATCAACAGTATTGATCGCTGTAATGACATTGTTTAGCTACAGCAATATCAGCAAAACTGTACCTGAGAAAGTCAGAATGAAGCAGGATTTTAACACTATGGTGGTGAGGGTGAGGGGGTAAGAACTCCCATATTCCAGATTTTGGGCTTTTATATACCAATTCCTTACTAGATTAAAACCTAAATAAAGCTGAATTTTGCGACCATGTATATCTGAGTGCATTCACTGCTTTTGGGTAAATCATACATCCATTTTGGTAAATTTGAGTTTACTTTAGGCTTTATTGAAGCCTCCAATAGTTATGATTATTGTGTAATTTGCCAGCAAAAGATCAAAATATCAATCGTGGTATAAACATTCTTTTACTATCTACACTGTGACCTAAATACCATCAGCAAAGATACAGAGCATAAAGATAAGAAACATAAAGCATATGGCCTGCATTATTGGCTGCTATCTGTTCTGATGACCAGTGGAGACTCCGCAAATACCACTGTCCATCACACAGTGCCGTGTACACTTCAATGTCACACTGATAGTCCGTATGATACATGGTGCATCTTGTAATAAAGCCCCTGTCTGACAGTCACGAAGGTTTATACTCAATTTCTACTGTGCCGCAAGAAATGAGAAATGCACTTTGAAGGAAAAGATCTTTGTACATTTTGAAAATGTGCATGCTGATTGTTAAACAAGGTGCTATAAAAGCAAGGAGTGTAATTAATAGTACAAGAGATTCGGGTTCAGGATTCCTGATTGTCTGACACAACCTTTTAAGTTATTCTATTATGTTCAATTTCTATGCCTTATTACATGTGCATAGGGTTTTTTGCAAAACTTTCATTCAAGAAGCTGTATTGCCCTAAAAAGAAATCATAAGATTGTTGAAAAGGACACACACCACCAAAAATGTGCAAAGCTATTAAAATATGATCACAAATATCATGATGGTATATTCTTACACGTACAGTTGTGAATTTTAAGAAAACAAACTATAACAAGTGTGAAATTAATGATATCTACATCTTAACATTTCAAGAAACTTCCATCATATAACTTGGCATAACCTTGGCATTACTTTGCACATTCCATATTGCTAATAAATAAGATAATTCCCTCCCACAACTTCACACTATCATAAAACAGAACCAACTCAGATACAATGTATTTGTTGGTATAACAAAAGTTCCGATCACATTTCTTGTTTGAAAACAGAACCATGCATTTCTTTACATCAAGATGTTAAAAATTCCAATATTTCTAACAGGCATGTTGTTGTGATGAATAAATCACTGCCTTGCTGAGCAATTTATTACACAATAGGAGCATATGGCTACAAATATAAAATTGCATTATTTACAAGCGATCAAATAAGGTGGTCAATCAAAGATCAATTGAAAGCCACTCAAAAAGCTCGCTGGTCTTCTTGGTCAATCACTTGGTTTTCGCTAAAATTTGCTCTGGTTGAATCTTATTGAACATGCTGGAGTAGACGTCAAATTGCAATCTTCGCTCTTATGTCAGACTTGTGCACAGAATGTTTTGGACACAGACAATTATATGTGTGAGATATATCAATCATATGTGACACACATAATCTATATGGTGAGGTGCGCCATTCATTTTATGAGCTTATCATATAAAAGAGACATTTATGTTGATAATACAACATTCACTATAGGATGGAAGGTTAATTTCACTCAATGTTGACCAACATCAAATATTTTCTCTACCAGTCAAGTTCTGAATTCATTTGCATAAACATTATTGGCCAGCTGATCATGAAATCAGACTAAAAGTGCCTTGATTTGTTTGTAAAGTCCACACGACCGGACGGGGATTTTGATTGAGAATCTTTGATTATGGACTAAGACTGCCCATGACCAAACAATACCAGGGTCACTTTCCATAACAGATTTGATCTTAACTTTTTTACGCTTCAAGCGATTGCCAGATTATTATAATTTGTGGCTAGCTGAATGGAACCAAATCCATTAGACAAACATTTTTCTCAAAGGCCTAATTTGACAAATTAGAATTGACAAATATTACAAACATAATAGAGTGCTTCTACCATTTTTATTTTGGTAGTACAGGCGTTTGGACAACGGAGCATGAACTGAACATAAAACAGACCTAGGACCAGGAGCTATTAGCACTTGATGAAGCCTAAACTGACAGTTCAAAAGAGCACAATACTAACAAAGCCAAATAATTTCAAACAATAACAGTGACTTTCACCCAAATAAAACCAGCCATTTCAGTCTGTACAGCCAACTCGTATAATAGAACATAATTGTTCCAAACTTAATGATTGTTTAACAATTGTATACTTCGAAATACAGACATCATTAACATAGATATCTGGGTCATTTAAAAGATAAATCACAAAAGGAGATAAATGCATATACCCTGAAGCAATTTGTTAAAAGATTCATGGAATGAATGAGTATAAGGAATTTATTACCTATTGGAACCTGTCCTATAGTAGTTGGCAAAACTTTTGTCATAACACCTTTATCAGTAGGTCACATGACCGCCAGTACGTATTATAAAAAAATACATATTGAATTATTCTCATAGAATTGATTTGAATTAATAAAAACTTACTTATCTGTGAATCCTTCTAACTCTTCAGACTGTTCGTCCAAGGTGGTTTCCAAGTCCAGATACGATCCATAATCGCCTTGATTCTGTGCATTGTACTTGTATAATTGTAATGCACAATCCTCAAGCTGAAAAAATCAAAACAAGTATTAACAGCTATGTTTTTTCGACAGCGAAATACGGTATAAAGTTCTGTATAAAAGAAATTCAGTTCAGTTTAGCAATTACTATCTTCTATCCTGTGAACCCAATTCAGACATAATCATAGAACTTGAGAGACTTCTATTATCATAAACAGGGTATGAGTTCTAAATTGGACCCGAACCAAGGGACTGGATGTTAATATTTTGCACGAATCAATATCATATTGTTCATTTTTGTATGCTCGGTTTTAAGCTGACTACACTCATAACTACAGTGTTAATATGCGCATCATTTTTCCAATCTGACGTACAAACGTTGAGACAAGATCTTCTACAGATTTTATGATAGAGCTAGGAATAAGATACTCCTTTTACCAACCATATTAATGTCTTTTCGTGATCCATACACCATAATGATACAACCTGCAAACCAGATTCTATGTCTAGCAACATTTGAAATATTTCTAAGAGTTCAAAATACCAGATATTCTTCATTTTTATGATTGTCTTAACAAGTTTGAACCCTAGCCTCATGACTTGTATGCATGTGGACCCATTGATCGCGTAACGCCTATGATGAGTTGAACTTGAGGATAACTCGAGCAAATAAATAAATTCTATCCATACTACTTTACATTGTAAATTATTCTTATCACTTAAAACTTCAGATGATTTGATATCTTTGATTGCTCCCATCTTTTTCAACATAAACAAGTCTCGGTGCATAAAGGGCAAAGATGTCTCTGAATGAAAATATTGGATGTAAATATTGAAATAAAGTCCTAAAAATGATCATGCTGTTTGCTTATACGTTATATTATTCGTAAAAGCCAATGGAACGTTTATTTTCATAACTTCTAAACTATTCAGGTATATAAATATACATTATGAATGCATAACGAAAATTATAAACTTCGGATTAATTCATGTTGAAGAGCTTGGAAAAACATATGAGCACGGGTGTATATCTCATTCAATGAGACACAATACTGCTGTATAGATACTAACAGCATGAGTAAACTGGCTACAGTAGAAAACCTTGAGGTATATGATTGTATTATGAGCCTGTCAGGAGTTGAGTATTCAAGTCGTGAGTTGTATCTTGGACATGTGCGAAAGTCTGCTCACATTTTACATGGAGCCGGGTTTCCACGTTTCATTTACTCCCATCATACAACACTTTATCAGAAGTTTTCTAGGCACAGAGGGCTTCAGAATTTTCTTTCATACCACAACTATCAAACCAACTTTATTGTGTCTAGACACTGTCTACATTTACTAAATCTAAACTAAACTTACTGCTAACTTGAGTATTAATAAAGTGCCTTCAACGAAAAATATACGCAAGAATCAAGAGTATATTGATACCATACAGCATTATCATTGGACATTTGGTTGAAATAGTTAATGACAATCGGTTACTCAAGCTAAACAGTTAAGCGAACCCTACTTCTTTTTGACAGCGTCGATGTCAACATGCCGACAAACATCAAAACAAAAGTAGTAACTTTAACGATCTACCTTGTGCGGCGCTTGCAATATCCGTTTTACTCCTCCAATCTGATTGATAATTGGAACATTTGTTAAGAAAGTGTACGTTGGTGGACGAGTAGGTTCCGGAAAGTTAGTCGAATTAAAAGGGTCAGTATCGTCAAGATACTGCACCCTACATTGGAGGGTCGCCATTTTGCTACCGAACTTCAGACCGCATCACTCACTACTGCTTGCTGTGCGGCTGCGCCGTAGCAAGTGTAAACATTCCAAAAATACCTTCGCGAGCAAAAGTCAGGATGCTTCTAGAACCGTACGCACGTTTATTTATCTTATTCTCATACAAAATCAAACACAAATAGCGGTAATGATTAAAGCTTCTTGGATAATAAATGGGTTGAGTTGGCGCACTCACTTCTTCTTACCTGGCGTACTAATCTCTGAACACAATAAATAAATTGGGGTATTTTCTGTGCTATTTTTAGATCTGTCAATCACGGAATCCCCTCGTGGGTGTCACAGCGCACCCGGTGATCATGGATGACGCGTAGTTGACAATTTTTCGAGTTAAAAGACATAAGAACCCCGGCTTCTGCTTTTATTCTGTCAAGTGTTTCTATCATGTCAGATAGTTTTAGGTAGTTTATAACAAAAGCGTTTATTGATTAATTATTAGATATGCAATGTATATATTTTTATGTTCTGATCAACGATTGCATGGAGAGTAGTAAAAAAATAACAAATGATATAAAACAAGAAATTAAAACAAAAAAATAGAGTATACTTTTCTAAAATAGCTACATTGACATTTCTACCTACAATTTGTGTCTACTCCCCGTGTAAATAACAAATTCTTCACTTTATAAATTACTAATTTGATTAGTAACGAAGTGCATGGAAACAATCACAGCAGCTGGCATTCCATTTGATACATCGGGCTCATTTTATTTGATCTTTCATCACATGTCTTAAAATCATTATTTTCATTGGAGTCTAGGGATGTTTTGTGCTTAAAATATTTTCAAATGACATTTAGACATTTTGATGACTACGACACACTTTCCACACATTCCATTGCTGTGAATCATCTACACTCAAACTGGTGTCAAATGAGTTTGTCATCAAGGTTGAATCACGTCGCTGTTATTTCTTTGCTCCAGGGACCAAAAATCTTTGGTAAAACCCTAGTCTGACAGTCATGAGCATTAATTATATCCTTCAAATGTTTTATTTTGGTGTAGGAGATGAGAAACACGTGGGGACTCTTTAAAACGATCTTGGTATATGGAATGACCCAGCAGAACAATCTACAAAATCATTTACACGTGAATAAGCGCCAGGTTCCAATTCAAGAAATCCATTCTTAGTGAGTGAAGTCGTGAGTCCAGACGTCTTGAAACACACACCTTACTATGCACGAGAGTTGTTACACGTATAATTGAGACTAGAACTTGTTGTAACGCTGGTGCATCTTTAGTTTCGATTGGTGCTGTCATAATATATAAGTTTAGTATCAAAATAGTGAAATGTTAGATTATCTTGATACAAAAACAGCATTTCTACGCTTCTGTGTCACCATAAGATTTCCTATATTTTCCTTGGCACCACTATTGACTTCATTATCTTTAAAATCGGGAGTTTGCAATAAATTGCACGAGCGCACCTATCATGTGAGGATACGGAACTACGGAACACGCACTTTTTAAAAAGCAAAAAGTCTTTTTAAGGGGAAAATGTTAAGACCACCATTCTCTTAGATATTAACACCCTCCTGCCCTTAAAAGTTCGGATGGAACAACCCACTGGAGTGGTAGGGAGGGTGGGAGTGGGGCTCATTTTAGATAGAAACAGTCTCGTGCGCTCCTCTGTAGCTTATCAGAAAATGCAAGCTTTGCATCAGCTGCTTGGCAGAATTGATTTATTTTCCTTAGATGATTTATGATCTGTCTAAGCGTACCTTTGATCAATTTGAGTAAAATAACAACAGAACATTTGTAGCAAACCTGACTTCCACATGCAGATATTTATTCATTTTCCACAGTTGGTTAGATGAAAAGTGGAAAAAAATGAATCAACTCACAAGCTGAGTTTTAGCATCCCGCAGTGTTTATTTAAGTTGCCATCAACAAGTTTCTTATTAAGAAAATTGATGTCGGCAGTTTTTCTCTCACCTGTAGATTCCCGACAGATTTCTAATTTTCTCCCAACACTACGAAGCGATGGAAGATTAATCAGACGACTTTTTGCGAGGTTTTATACGCCAGGAGACATGTAGGCTGGTGTCGGACCGTCATGAATATTGGAGCCGAATCGGCCGTAGCTAGCGTTAATTGGCAAATTGTCTTTTCATAGTGTGATGTGTTTTTTAAAGATCACAGACAGACGACCCCACCGCCTTTTACACCAAAACACCATATCGTCATAGGGTTTTTGGCATGTTCGCTATCGATTGCACACACGGAACCCATGAGATCTCTTAAGTGCTCACCCCCAACCCACTTTTCTGAAAACGTTGGATCTGGTGGGGGGGGGGTGGAATAAATATATTTCACAGGTTTTGTGCGAGCAAAAATGCTTAAAGCCCCGTGAAAGCGACAGTTTGAGGAAGAAGGGATAGGTGCGCGATCCTCTCTGCAGCCACCCACCCTGTCAGTGAGAACGGCTTCGGAGATGAGCATTCATCACAGTCACACTGGGACTTTAATCAGAAAACCTTTTGCCAGTATATATGTATATGTCAGACCACATTTTTTACTCACCGGCAAATGATTCACAACAGCAGCACGAAAACATAAAACAGAAATCAACACAGTTTCAAGCGGAACACGAAACCCAATATTTTTTTCTTTGATTGCCGCTAGGGGGATGCGCTTGATTAGCCACCTACTTCAAGTTTGCCAAGAAGAAGGATTGAAAGATAATAAACAGAAATCCGTAAATACATTGCAGAAGTTTGTGAATAGCAGGCTAGGCGACTCTCTCAACCGTGAGCGAAGGATGGAGAGCTGAGCACATACAGAAGCCTGAGTAAAACTACTCATCAACACGTTTTATGATTGCAAAATGCAGGTTTGAGGAAAACATCAGGCAATTGATTTTTGTTATGCTAGTTTTTATGCTGCCAGTAAAACGTAGAATTAAAAATAGATTAAAGCATTAGTTTTACCGGTACACGAAGGTAAATCAAAGTAAATAGCTGTCTAAAATGTATTGGCACAAAGCGAAGAGCTTGAATAGAACTTAGTTAAACTCGCGGGCATCTATGTATTTAGATTTTAATAAAAGCATACAATACACCAATAAAAGAAATCACCTATTTCATATTATAAAAAGATTTTGTCAAGTACGGAATAAAACACTAAACTAGCTGATGACCTGTCATGATGATGTATTGAAAGTCCATTGTTCTGTCAAAGAAGGGTGTAACTAGTACTGTATTGGATATTATTAAATGAAGCTGAACACAACACATTGTTTATTATATCAATTGAATAAAACGAATATTTTTATATCACATGTTCAACAAGTATTTACTGCACACGCCAACCCACACCCCTCATAGAAGAGGCACCTCACCCTTTTCTCACCTTCTTGACAGCATGTAAAGCAGCGTGGGGTTACCCCTCCTCACCCACCACATGGAAACACCCACATAAACACACACGCTCCCTTTCACAGTGCTCCACAACTACTTTACCAAGTCTTCCATTTTTTTGAAAATTTAACCTGTATCCATTAATCAAATTGTTGCCGGTGATGAATTGTTAGACACATGCACTATATGCAACCCACACAGCCACAGCCCAGACAGCCAAATACTCGACACATCAACCAACACCCAGACACACTGATTAATTAAGTCCAACTGGCCAGTCTGAGGCCCCTTCCCATTGAACAGGCCACTAGCTTGGGGGGTATCTGCTAGTATCTCACGGAATGGTAGCCATCCACCCATCCTGAACCATCCACACGTCCACCCCCATGTCCTCAAGCAGTGCACCGAGGTGGGGGTTACTGGTTTAGCCTGTAAACTTCCCCTCCCAATTATAACCTCGCACGTGGCAATATCCACATGCCAGCGAACCCTCGCAAGCCACCAAGAACTCCTTATCCAGCCAGCTACCTGCCGTCGACGTCAACGTCTCCCATGTCTTCGTCGAACAAGTCAACTGGGTGGGTGGCAGTGGCCTTCACGGCACATAGCCAAACCATACCCTCCCACACTCTTTCCTGCACATTCACACAATGCCCATTTTATCCCTCACCTTTTTTTTACATAGACGCTCATGTCGTCAAGCAAGTGGACCAGCAGTGAAACAACGGTCCTCAAATGACACAACCAACACCCAATTATATACAGTCAATTTGCAATTCACAGACATACAAACAGACAAAACGTCAAGCAGCCAGTCACTCAATAATTCCATTCCACAAATTGTTTTACATCAACACCCATGTCTTTCAGCAAGTGCACTAGGCAGTTAATTAGCTGTCCTGAAAACACAAGCCAAACAACACACATTGCAGCATGTAATACACATCAGCTATCTTCAAACACACACCACCCACATCAGCACGCACTTCAGACATCCACACATCAGCTCACCTTTCTTGACATCCACCCCCATGTCTTCCAGCAGGTGGACCAGGGTCACACCCAATGAAGCCTGGTCCTAGACATCCACCCAGGAGGCCACACCCAGTTGCCGCCGGCAGACATGTCCCCCATGCTCCCAGAGGTGGACCAGGGGGGTACCCGGTGAAGCAGGTTCCAGCAAACGTCCTCCACCCAGAGACCACCGCCAGGCCACCTCTATATAATGAGCCGCTTACTGCAAACCTTCGTAAAGCGAGGGCAGTAGACCAGCTCTAGAGATACCCACCTACTCAGGGAGGGAGGTGCTAAAAAACAGGGTTCTACTGTACCATGTGAACTGATAGGTATATACTACGTGTATGCGCTGTGTGCTGCTGTGGCCGAGTGGAGTAAGACTCGTAAACAGAAGGTTGTGAGCTCAATTCCCAGCCGGGTTTCTCTGTTGGTGGGTTTTGAGCAAACTCATCAAACTCATTGAATTACGACTATAAACCTTAACCTTAACATTTACCTGTAAAAACCTTTCTATTTAGAGCTTCTGTGGGCGGGTCCAGACCACAGCTGGTCTCAGGTGGTATCAATTAGATAGTTACTGCTCTCATGTAGGTTTGTGCTACTGTTTATGAGGGCTTAAGTCAATGAGATATAGTCTTATCATATAGGTGGTATCAAGAGAGAGGTTATCCCTCTTCAGAGGTTATATTATTAGTTACTGGTTATGGATGAGTTTGCTCAACAACCACAACCAGCCACTTCCACCTGTACATATTTTCACCAACTTGTTGATGCCACAGTGCATGAGAAAAACAGTTGGTTTACAAGCCTATAAACAGGGAATGATAGTGGACAAAACGTGTAAACCACCCGACTAACAACATGTTGGAAACAGACATGTATATTTTCTCCATTTACAACAGATTGCGAACACACTGGAAACAGATACGAACTGAATGATGAGCCATAGCATTATTCTAGTGTATTTTAGGCACTTGTCCATTTGCACGTCTTCCATCATGCCAGCAGTCTACAGCTAGGTTAACCAATAATTCCAACCATTTCTATATTTCTAAATCAGATTAAAAGACAACATTGTGCTTTATACATATTGCTTTTACCAATGCACTGAGTGATAATAGGGTAATAAAGGGCATGCATGATATTTCTAACAGGCTTGCATGATGCGCCCAGAAATATGTATATTTGTTAGTTCTTTTTACCAAAGGATGATAAACATTATTACCAATATGTAACTAGGTAACATGCCAGAGAAATGTTGCAGCGTTTTCAACTAAAGAACTTATATTCACTTACCATGGAAGTTTCAATTTTTATCTAGATATAACTGCTTCAACATTGCAGTTTCTATCATTGAAATTTTGACATGAGTACCACAATGGTTCTGTCACTCTTATCAACTTTTCATTAAGAGGAACTGCAATAGGAACTCACTGCATTGTTTAACATATTTGCACTTCTAACAGTTCTACTTTTATTTGGCTATGTAGTCTAGCAGTCTGCCTACATTAATTCAAGCCATAGCATTTATAACAAGCTCCACAGGATGAACTAACTAAATTTGGTGTGAGCTACCTACAATCTAATGATTGCACATTAAAAAAAGAACAAAAAAGAATTCCACTTTATTGTTATTCATCATGTGCAATCTACCAATCATCCTTGCTTCCCCTGACTTGCTCCGACCCTCCTAAGCCCACATTGCCGTCTGCCTCCTGGGGAATAAACTAACTAAACGTGGTGTGAGCTACCTACAATCTAATGAATCCACCTTACAAAAACAAAAAAAAACATAATTCCACTCCATGTGCAATCTACACGTCACCCGTAATACATTCTGACTGCTTCCACCGTCCTTAACCCCACCTTGCCGTCTGCCTCCTGCGTGGCGAGTGCCCGCTGGATGGCCTCCTCGCTGTGGCTGGGAGCGTAGACGCGGCCGGGCACGGGGCCGAGCACCCCGCCGGTCTCCAGGCTGAGAGGGGCCTCCTCCGCCTCCCCCAGGTCCACCAGCAGCCCGCCGTGGTCCTCCACCGCGTCCTCATAGTCCGAGTCCGCGGCCGCAGCCTCCTCCTCGATGATCTCGTTCACCTACAGTTTGTGATTCGTTTGTCTCCACCAACGCTGATAACTCAAATTGAGGATTTTTCATCCAAAGTTGCAGCAGCCCAGAGTGGAACAACAGAGCATTGATTAAACTAACTGAGCTACTGTTTAGCTTAATCTTTTAACTTGAACCACCCGCATTGATGGTTGGTCACCTACAGTTCCATAGGCAGATCCAGGTTTTTGGACAAGGGGAAGCGCACTTGAGGAAAAGGGGCAGGGGCGCACTTAAGGGATTTCATGAAAAAAACATATGAAAATGAAGTATTTTGGTGGGAAAAGGTGCGGCGCGTGCTTTCTGCGCCCCCCTGGATCTGCCTTTGAGTTTGATCCAGTCATGTCCAATGCTGATAACGTTAATCCAAAATTGCAGCCCACATTAGCATAACAGAGCGTTGATTAAATTAAACTGAGCTACTGTTTAGTTTAATCTTTTAACTTGAACCACCAGCATTGATGGTTGTTCGTTTCTTTTAAAGCTTAGAATTTATTATTGGTAAACAATGATGGCATTAAGTAGCATGGTAAATTAGTTTGCGTGCACTTATCGTGATATATCATTCAGTGCATATAAATTAAGGAAAAATTGGTCTATGTGTAAGAATTACTCCAAAACTCATGAAGTTGATCTATATTTTAACTTTTCATTATTAAAATAACCTGCTTTTCATTACAAATGTGTGTGCTTGAGTGCCAATAATATCTCTTTCTTCTCCATAGCATCATTCTGGTCTTCCAACACTAATTTATGTGTTTTTAAGTCCTACCAGTGTGATTTTATTAGCTAGATGAAAAAAGGTCATCAGCTATGTCAATATGAGTTATTTTCTTGAGTCTGCCATGTTGAAATGATAGAGAGGCTCATTACCATGTGGCCAGTAAAATGTACATAAACCCTGATGTTTTACATGTAGTTCTATATACCAAGCCTGCCTTTCTATTGTTGTGCTAAACCAGCTACAGATTTAAAATTGACTTTTCAGATGTGTCAAACAGATTTGACAAAAATCAGCCATATATACTAAAAATCATGTTTTTGTAATGGGTCTACGATAACGGGAACATGCTTGCTACGGAGAAGAAAAAGACCGATGACTAGAGAACTGCATGCCGCCATTTTGTTTTCCGTGTGTTGCTCTCACCAGTTCGTCCTTGTTTTCACGCGTGAGCAGCTCGAAGGCGGACAGCTCGTCGCGCTTGGCTCGCCGACTCGACTTGCTGTTAGACGAGGAGAGCGTGTCGAGCAGGGTGTCCAGGTCGTCCAGGTTCCCCATCGACATCGACTTGGCCTTCTGCTTGCTCTTCTGGCGCTGGTACTGCAGCATGAAAAGTGCAGCACAGAATCAGAATGTTTTATTTGCAATTAGGCACCCTCTAGAGGCAGTATACAATCAATAGTTATATATACAATGATTTTGATTCATCGAAACTGAAGCCCAAAACAGTATGTTCTAATCGCCATAAAAATGGCTTTCTGTTTGCACCTCTTGAAGTCAAATTTGCATCATATAAACATCACAAATGATATGGAAAATGTATACTGGCATGCCAAAAAACTTACAAAACAATAATATTAAGCTAGGATATTTAAGAATTTTTTATTTTCATGAAAATGATGAAAAGACAATACATCATTTTAAGTTGCTAAAAAGAACCTAGGAATTCTTAAAGAGAATATAGAATACAATTTTTCATCTCTGAATTTTCTATTCCTTTTTATCAATTTTATTTTGCTTAAAGTCAGAATACCAAATTGTGATTTCCATTGATCCTCCATACCTTGTTTTTGTTGAGCGATCCTGCCGGACTAGTGGCCGGTGATGTTGGGATACTGTTGATCTGCTCCATGGACTGTGCAAGCCGCGGGGCACAATGACTGATAACCGGCGCGCCATCTAGATGTGGAAATGAAAAAGTATGAAGTTACGGCCGACTGCCCATACACGCAGTCAATTTTCTATCTACTCCAGCTCATTTGGCACTGTTTGTTACACTAAAATTCTCTTTATCAGCTCGAATTATCGGATACCTGAATTTTTAAAATTACTTCCTTCAAGTTTAAGTCAAACTGGACCAACTGCCTAGTCTGTTTCATGGTTTTATTATTACACTGCCTTTGACAACGTTTTTAAGTCCATGTTCATATTCAAACCGTGGGTTAGACCTACTACTAAATCCTTACAGAACTTGGAAGCTGTTAAAAAAGATTCAAAATCACATTGTTTTCTTGTCTCAATGCTCATGAAATTTTGGCAAATTTCCGGGAGTTGTGACCTATGGATTGGCTGGACTTTGGTACCACATTCCCGAATATTAGGGGCTTTACATCAGAGATACGAAGATGGTCCAACTGTCGGCAACAAGCACCCACCTGTTGGCTGTAGTGTTGTGGGCGTGCCGGCGGGGGGTGACGGGCGGCGTGAGGAAGCCCGTGGGCATGGGTGACAGCGGCAGGTCGGGGGCGTGTCCGGCACCGGCGTGTCCAGCAAATCTCGCTGGAGGCCGGGGCCAATCGGGGAGGCTTGACGCCAATGGAGGTCAAGGGCAGTTTGGATTATCCCATAACTGTAATAATACTTTGCTTTATAGAGGCTCATTACCATGCGGCCAGTAAAATGTACAGCCAAAATTTGATGTCCCGATGTTTTTACATGTCAGTTCAATATATGCCAAGCCTTCCTTTCCATAAATATTTGGCTTATAATAAACAAACTTTTTCACAAAATAAATATGACTTTCAAGCATTTGTTCAATATATGGGATTCACATTGATTAGGAAACCCAACCAAAACAGCCATACCCAGAGGTCTGGGGTTCGATCACGTCCAGGTTTAGTCAAAGGTATTTGGTTCTGAATGTACTATGCATGTTATTACAATTATACCTTACTAAACTTCACTTTGTTCTGTTTACTGCAGATTAGGACTTATGGTGATTTAGAAACCCAACCAAAGATCATGCTTTGGTGGGTAGTCGCTTTGCGGTGCAGTCAAACCAGAGGTTTTGGGTTCGATCCACATCCAGGTCAAGTCAATGGCTGTATAAGTCTACTTGGTTCTGAATGTACTATGCATGTTATTTCAATTATATACCTTACTAAAATTTCACTTTGTTCTGTTTACTACCTGACAATCGATCCCCTCAGATTAACAGAAAGTACTTTTATCAGAGTTGATCTGCAAAAAACCCAGGGGACGATAATGGTTGAATTAATGCATCTGTCTCTTGATAAGAAAGTGCAAATGAGTTAAGCTTGCTTTTGATTTATGGAGAACAAAACAACTACGATATTTGTCCAGATAGTGACTCTTGGCCTACCTTGGAGAGATTGAGTGAGAGCTTCTTGCCGGCGGGTGAGTTGGGCGTGGAGGGGACGCCCATGTAGATGTCTTCCTCGGTTTCCTTGCCCAGCAGGTCCGTGGCATTACGCCACTCACCGATGTACACCTGGTTCGGCCGCTTGGGAAGCATGCCTGACACAGAGACACCCATTTATCACACAATTTCAAAGTCTAATTTATTGATAACTAGAGCATATAGCCATTTCCATTCTTGATTCTTCATTTTGATATTAATACTACAGCTATATGCTTTTGAATTCATATCTAATCTTCATTTAATCTTTCCATTACCATGTGGTGGCCCACGGCTTTTAACCCCAGCAATGCCTCTGATATATATCTTTAGAACTTCAAGAAAGAATCCTCTAATGGTAAAACTATGATGAATGGTAAATCTATGATTATCCATCCAGCATAATCTTCAAGCGTAAAGGCACAAAACTACCAGAAGAAGAAGAAATTTTTTCAGCTGCCTGATAACTCCAAGAGGTTGTTTTTCAATATCAAATTTCATGGCAAAAATGGTCAAGTTATGAGTGATGATAGACTCACATTCCATCAGGTTGTGAGTGATGGTGATGGACTTTGACTCACCTTCCATGGGCCTGAGCGACAGGTGGAGCTGTGTTGTGATCCGCGGCGGCTGTGGCGGCGCCTTGTTCTTCTTGATCTGCTCAAACTCCTCATCCGACCAGCACTCGAAGTCGTCCTCTGTTTCCGTGAAGTCCAGGAACGAGTCAATGTCCTGAGAGCAAAGTGGGCATCATTATATCAGAACATAGTTTATGGGATATAATGAAATTGTATGGATTATTTGTAATATTCAACAAAGTTTGCAAATTATATATATTTTCAAAGATTTTAAGATTCTAACATGTAAAAATGAAGCCCTTTTTCTTTGATCCCTCTGACCACGTTGTTGGTCTACGGGAATCTCTTTCACACCCCATATGTAAGCATTATTCAATTTCCACATATTGGTTGATGTGTCTTTTTCTAATAGAAAAATGTCTCTGAATTGAAACCTTACTCACAGGCGATTCACATTTGAAGTGTCGGAAGACTCAACAGACAATAAGTTTTGGGACAACTTCCAGCATAAAATGATACTTTGAATGAAGGATTACTTGTGACTGTATTAGCCCCTCACCTGGACACGGCTGATGAACACGTGTTTGGGCCCCTCGGAGCTGGTGATCAGGTCCGGCAGCGACGTCACACTGGTGGACTTGGACAGACCCTCCAGGTGGTACCTGGGAACAGGCGCGCCCAGGTGGTACCTGGGAACAGCTTTAGGAAGGTTGGGTACATTTGTTATCATCTTGACTGGTTTGCAATGGGATGACTGTGGTACCTGGGAATTTTGCACCATGTTAATTTCCTATCATCTAAAATTTGATATAATTAAATTAAAAGTTTAAAGGTCATTAATTTTGAGTTTATCTTTATTCATATATTTAGCTAAATTGGTAAATATAAAGAAAAAATTGCACACACAGTATCAACTTAGAATTACCCTTTGGAATTTATTATTCTTATTGCCACGAATTCTAAGCAGTAAAATTTCACACACAGAAACTAAAAGAAAAATTATTGCCAACAAAAACTGGGTGTCATTGCAAAAAAGGGTCCGGAATGTCCACAATACAAATCTGTCTAGAAGATCAAATTCCATCTACAGTATTGTCTCTCTATTTCAGACCACCCATACGACTGTCCTCTCAACGAAAATATGCTCTCATTATTGAAATTTACTGTAGTCTCTTTAGGAAAGCTGAGCACATCACAAGAAAAAATCAGTTCGTTTACGGTTTGTAAACAGGGAATACCAGTTTACAACCACAAGTTGGAAACAGCCTGTTAGTGACCTGTTACAAGGAAATCTCCAGTGTATGCAACAGTTTATAAACGAGTTGGAAACAGGCTATACATGATCATACCATACAGCCGGGTTTTTTTTAGAGGTACAGACCACCTTTGGGACGAGTGTTAGGTGGTCTCAATAGAGAGGTTCCTTTTCATAGCTTTGTGAAGGTTTGTGACTGGACAAATTGGTCTTATCATAGAGCTGGTCTCAATAGAGAGCAGGTCTTAATTCAATAAAGTTCTACTGTATTTCAGAACCACAGATGTCACCCACCTGTTGTGCCTGGGCAGTGAGTTGCCATCCCCCAGGGACATCATGGACTGGGTGCGGCTCATCGTCCCGTTTCCCATCTCATCATCCGACGCGAACGACGAGATGTCACCGAGACTGGCCGTGCTGTCTGCAGGCATCATCCGGCCTGCATGGTGGTAAGTTTATGTGTCAGAATGTGGGTATGGGTGCAAAATTATATACTATACTATACCTCTGATATCTGTGTATATGTGATTTGTGTCTATATCACTCAGCTTGTACATTTGGTCTGTTATCTAAACCGAGAGGTTGTGGATTTGCTTACCAAATGAGAACGCTGAGATTTTGCAAGTGTTCTCATCAGTCATCAACCCACCAAGTATTGTGGTGGAGTACTGATACTAAAGATATCTGCTTGTGAACCCATATCTAATCCTCCGGCTCAAAGGTTTCTTTCTACCATGTGGTAGTCCAGGGTTTTCAGGGCCAGCAATGTCTCTAATATACACATGTATCCTTAAACACTTGGGGAAAGAATTCTCTAATGTTAAAGCTATGATGAATTTGAAAAGGTCCCCCCTACCTGGTCCAGGTGGGGGCTTGAGCCTGTAGTTGTTGTTGATGTGGTGGTTGTCGTAGGGCGACGTTGGTTCATCATCATCCTCCATGTGGTTGTCATACGGTGACGGCGACCGCTCGTCGTCATGAGGCCGGAAAGAGATCCGCTTGTTGAGGACGTTCCTTTTGGCATTGTGGAAAACAATTTGTTTATTCATTTTCAAACATGAAAAGAAACTGATGCATAGCGTACGGTACGAGTTTATAGCAATTTTAAAAATGCAGTAGACGAAATAAAGAGTAGGATCCTCACACATCATGGAGTACATTGATACATAGAATAAAACATTACAAATATTTACCATTACACATTCATAAAAATGCAAATAGTCTATAGATATAAGTTTTCTCCAGGTCATTGAAGTTAAAGCTCAACATATTAATGACTATCTGTGGACATTAAAGACTGGGATCCTGGACAGTACTCAACTATGTGTTACAACTACCTATAATACTGAACTTTGGTTGAATGATTTACAATTTGTTTGATTTTAGACCCTTAGGTTGAATGATTGAACTTTCTTTGATAAGGCGCCATCCTTACTTGCTGGGCTCCATGAGCTTGGCCTGGCCGTCCTTGGGGAACTTGCTCTTCTTCTCTGCGGCGCGCTGTCCGCCGCTGGGCGACATGATGCGGTCGCGGTTGGGCGGTGAGTACTCGCGCGTGGTGGTCGCGGTGGAGTGCTCGCTGCCGCTGGGAGACATCATGCCGTGCCGCGCGCGCCGCCGCTCCTCCTTCCCGTACACCACAGGCGCGTCCTCACCTGCAGCAAACATGTACATCAATGTTATCCAGTTTCTCCCTTCCGAGTCTGATACACCTTCGTAGGATTGGGCGTCCTATGAATGGTTAACACCTCAAGGCAGCTACTTTGTAAAAGTGGTAAACACCATCAATTTGTATTGGTTGGGATCACAGATGATGATAAACAAAATTAAGTTTTGTTATACTATGATATACTATAGTAGATACAGATTACCACCATTAATCAGGTTACATAATAGATGATTTCCAAAATTAATGCCAGAACTAGTCTTGTTACACTGGGAGATCACAAATGTGCAAGGGATTCATTAACCCATTTCCCAAAAAAAACTTATTATCATAGGGGTTTTTTGCATGTTCACAATCATAACAACCCTTTTGAAAGTCACAGAACATAAAATTTTCTAAAAACTTGGAAAAACATTCCATACCTGGAACCAACAAAATACTTAACAATTATTTACAAAATAGATATGAAAAAGAGAACACATTTGAATCATGGTTTCAAGTGTAAACTACTTTAAGTCATGGTTTAAGTAAATTAGAACCTCTATTAGTCACCACCTTCACTTGGAACCAGTGTTAGCTGATCTGAATAAGAGGTGGGTAGGAGTTCAGTTTGGTACACTGAGAGAGAAGATGGTATTTTGCTTAGGTTTATTAAAATTTAGACTGTGCAAAAGGGCCTATTATACATGTGGTCTCAATAGAGAATTGGCCTTAATTTTTGGAGGTTCCACTGTAATTCTGCTGACCTTCATCCACGTATGACGGCCTTGCTGGCAATGCGCGTGTCTTATGTATTGGATTCAGCTAAGAATTGCTCACCCCCAGGCAAAGGCGGCTGGTGGCTCAGCTGCTTCTTCCAGCTCTTCACCTGGGAGTAACAAATGCAATTGTAGATACAGTAGGGCTGTCGGCGGCTGGTGGCTCAGATTGACGGGGATTTTTTCACCTGGGGTAAAACATGCAATTGTAGATACAAAAAGAGCTCAAAGCAGATACCCATGGGTTTTTTTCTGGGGGCTCTACAGGGTCCATTATTAAAAAAAGAACTAAAGCCAAGTTGAATACACATTACTTTTCATGTGCTAATTTTCATAATTAACACCAGGACATTGTCCTCTGTTTACCTTGTCTATGCTGTCCTTGAGACTGAGGTTCTCTGGCGTGAGCGGCATCACCGACTCCTCCTCCTCGTCCACTCCGCCCTTCTTGTAGCGATACCTGCACATGATAGAAATGCTTCAGGGAAGAGCAATGGACTATTTAAAGAACTGGGTTTTTGAATAATCAGGATTGATAATTTTAAAGAAAATGGGGTTTGCATTACTTTGTCCAGATTTGTTTAACTGTGCATTAACAGATGAAAATGAATAATTATAGTTGTCAACGTAGCCAGCCAGCCAGGAAGTCAGCCAGAACAATTAACCAATTTTATATGTGCCACTTGTAAATGGCATGACTGTTGGACATAGTAACAGAACACATGGCAATGGAAATACATTAGAATTAGCCTGACAAAACGAATATACCTATTCATATACAGAAAATCATTAGCCCGATGAAGTTGTTGAGACAATAACGAAAGTCTCACCAAAAATGACAGCTTTTGTTCCTGTAGGTATCTTATAATATTCTGTATGCAACCATGAATGAAGGCACCCAGTCTGCTGTAAGTTTACATTCTTCAAGCCTACCTGTCCCCGCGGTTGCGCCTGTTGAGGAAGGACGACTGCTGGGGCTGGTACGCCTCCTCCATTGCACTGTCAGCCTCCGTCTCCGTCGCATGCACTGTCAGAGGAACAAGGACAAAGATTGGTCATGTTGAATCAACAAATGGAAGTAAAGATATTTAGCTCACGTGCACTGGCCATTTTGAAAAAAACTTGTATACTTTGGAGACAATATTGATGTACCCCATGTGCATTGTTTTTGCCATAAGCAAAGGAAACTTTTGCATAATGACTCAATAAAGAGTTGATGAAATCCTGTATTTATAAGGACACTTTTGTATCATGACTGAATAAAGAGTTGATGAAATCCTCCATTTACAAGGAAACCTTTGCATAATGACTAAATAAAGAGTTGATAAAGTCCTCCATTTACAAGGAAACCTTTGCATAATGACTAAATAAAGAGTTGATAAAGTCCTCCATTTACAAGGAAACTTTTGCATCAAACTCAATAGAGCTGATGAGATCCTGCATTTACAGCCAATACCTTCCATGTCTGTGTCCACGAAATGTTCATCATCCTCGCTGTCCTCCTGCTGCTGTGGGTACTGGCCCCCGCGCTGCGGAACCTTGAACGTGCTCTGTTTGGGCATCACCACCGGCTCCTTGGGCTGCGACTGCGGGCAGAGAGGGGGCATCAAAACTTGAGGAAAACACGTTCCCCGATCATGGATATGAAAAAAAACTGACCCAATAGTGGCCAAGAGACTACTCTACTGTGAGTCTGTGATTCATTTTGGTTTTAATTGTCTCATTTGCAAACGTCGGGCTGGACTCACATGCACTTCTAACACATTTCCAATGCACCATGGGTTGGCTCAGAGACAAATTGTGTGTTTGGTCTGTACCACTGGTTCATATGGCTGTGGTTGTTGTCAAACAATGCATATATGCAATAGAGAGGTAAGGGTCGCATATATTTCAGACAATATTCAATACAGATGAAATTCACCATGGATGAGAGACATAATGTCAAAGATGTAACTGCAAGATGGGTAGATGACTGGGTCCCTCCACCCTATAAGGCTGTGTCATCTTAAATCATGTGATTGCCTCCCCCCCCATCCACCAAAAAAGAAAGACATATAGCATGTGAAATATTGTATGAAATATGTGTGTAACTTCAATTAATTAAAATATAGCAACATAGAGTGAGCTTAGTTCATAATATAATAGCAATACGTGATACTAGAGAGGTCGTAGAAACAGATGCAAGTGTTTTCTATTCTGTTGCAATTTGTTCTGGCTTAGGCGTAGAATGCCTAGCCTATATACGATTCTGTTGCAATTTGTTCCGGCTTAGCAGTAGAATGCCTGGCCTATATGGCCGTGGTTACCTGCTGGCGGCGCCATGACGGCGTGGGACTCAGCGGCTGGCTGCTTTCGCTGGAATGTCGTGAGCGTCCAGGGATGTCCACGCTGAGCGGGGGAGAAAGTAGTCCGGCGGTGTCCGGCTGGCCCCGGGGCGTCATGCTGGAGTAGCCCGAGCTGGGGCGGCTCGGGTAGCCGGCAGGGGAGTCGGGGACCTTGTAGTTCGCATACCTGGATGGAGAGAGAGAGGAGGGAATGGAATGTCCGTCCACAGGAGTTACATTGTAAGCAAGTGAAATATGTTTGCATGCTTTTATCAGGACTACAGTAGTTTCACCTTACACAAACTACATAGCAGTAGAACATCTCTAACAGGACCGTGAAAAGGGGTCTTATAGATGTGGTCTCAATAGAGAGAGGGTGTTAATGGGAAGTTCAACTGTAGATCTCCTCTACACATGTGTGGAGGACTGCAACAGTGAACATGTATGTGAATGAGAGTGAATGGTTGGATGAGTGACTGTTTGAGTGAGTGTTTGAGTGAGCATTTGAGTGAGTGTTTGAGCGAGTCTGCCTACTGCTGTACCTCTTGTGGTAGGCGAGCTTGTTTTCGTCGTCGCGAGCGTAGCGGTTCTCGGAGCGGAACTTTCCGGCATAGCGGTCCATGTCGGGCGTGTCAACTTGGACCGTGACGTGGACCATCTTGGGCCTGTCCCGCCACCGCTTGTAAATCTTCTTAGGGTACACCTGCAA
This sequence comes from Streblospio benedicti, assembly GCA_019095985.1. Taxonomy (NCBI): domain Eukaryota; kingdom Metazoa; phylum Annelida; class Polychaeta; order Spionida; family Spionidae; genus Streblospio; species Streblospio benedicti. Next base: position 50,576 of record JAGTTF010005343.1, on the reverse strand, counting down.
TATGGTCAATGTAAATGAGAATTGGAAGAAGGTGTTGATGATGATCTGGATACAGATAGAGAGGATTGGCAGGCTCTATCCAGAAGAGAAATTACGCAACTATGTACATTTTTACCTTGATTCTCGTCTAATCTAATGTCAACCTTGTCCAAATCTTGTCCAACAGTTAAAATAGTGACAGAATTTCCCAGCACCTCTACAATTTTATTGAGAACAAGTTAACAGTGATGATCAGTAGCATGACAGAATTTCCAACAACAATGAATCTCCAAAATATCGCTCATCGTACTCTTCATCGCAACAACCTACACTGGCAGATCCAGGTTTTCAGAAACAGGGTCCACACTTAAGAGATCTCATGGATTTTGTACCCATGATCGATAGCGAACATGCCAAAAAACCCTATGAAAAAAAGTATTTTGATGGAAAAAAGGGTGAAGGGGGGAGATCATATCCCCTGCATCCCCATCCCTGGATCTACCCATAATCCACCTTTGTCTTGGTGAGACGAGGCGGTTCCTACCTTTGTCTTGGTGCGGCTGATGAGGCGGTTGCGCCTCCTCCCGCCGGGGCGGACCACGCCGTCCAGCCCCTCGCGGTCGATCTCCATGGGGCTGGAGGCGCGGCACGTGCGGTACACCACGTTGGGGTCCTTGTCACGCTCGTCCTCCGGCTCGTGGGCTGAGTCAGACGACAGCTCCTGCTCCATCTCCTACAAAGCAAACAGGATAGCAATGAAAGACCTCAACATAGGGTTCTTACCTTGTTGATTATCACTGGGAGGGAGGTTTCCTTGCTCAATCTCCTACAGACCAAACAGGATAATGAAATACTGTGGATATTAGGATCACATTAGGGACCAAGCGTACAGTGGAATCTCTATTAGGACCACCTTTGGCAACCAATGTTAGATGGTCTATATAGAGAGATGGTCTCTAGACAGAGGTTAATCTTGGTAGCTTTAGGAAGGTTTAGGACCGTGAAAAGTGGTCTTGTTGGAGGTTCCACTCTACCTCAATGTAGACGTGTTACCTTATTGATTATCGAATAAATGAAATGCAATGAACATTTTGGGATTACAGATGGAAGTGTTTCATAGATTGTATAGATTTAAATGACCTTTTGTGGTTGAAAAATCTCTGTAAATATTCATAATAATAATAGGTCAACCTGATTTTGGCATCACTCAAGGCTGGTCCCACAACAGGTATTAGGAGATTCTACTGTATAAAACCGGGCTTTGTTACTCATCTAACTGTGGTAGATGCACGTTTTTCAAAAGGTTAAAGAGATTTCATGGGATTTGTATGCTCCATCGATTGTGCCCAAGGCAAAAAATAAAAATTAAGTATTTTGGTGGAAAAAGGCTGTGCCCCCTGGATCTGACCCTCGTACCTTCTTCCTCTTGAGCCTCCTCTCCTCGGCCTCCCGCTGCTTCTGGGCGCGCGCCTCCGCCTCCTTCCGCTCCTCAGCCTCAGCAGCCTCACGCTGGGATAGCAAGGTCAGGGGATGAATATAGAGTATGCTAGTATTGAAGGGACCAATCCAAAAATGAAATAATGTATGCTAGTATTGAAGGGGCCATCCCAATCCCAAAATGACTAATAAAATGTCAAAATTTTAGATTTGAGGTTATAAAGTTATCAAATCCCAAAATGACTAGAATTTATTTTAGTATTGTCTCCTTTTTGGGGCCATCCCAAAATAGGTGGATTTTGGAATGTTGTATTGGTTTGGTTCCAAACAGAATTTGAAAAAAATAAAATGGCAATAGAAAAGAAGGGGGTAATTTGTCTTTCAATTCTTTGATAGATTGATTGACAATTGGACAGTGAAAAAAGCATTATTAACTGTATGCCTCAGTGTAGCCTCTCAGACTGGACGAGTACTCGCTCCCGGCTGCGCTGTCCCGCGACACCGAGCTGCCGCGCTCGTACGTTGTCGCCTGATGGAGACAGATAAAGTGTATTGTGGTCAATGGCACTAATTGAAAAGGAAAGCTGCTTCATCCTTTCAATCTCTTACATAGACCATCATGTGACACATTTTTTGTCATTACTATATTTTTAAAATCATATGATGCATCCTTTATCAGCCTTTCATCATCTTTTAGACTTTCTTTTATTTTTTTATATTCTGCTATTCAAATTTCAAATATCCCAATCACCCAATCCTATCTCATACATTCTTTGACTGCTGGACCCTATATACCCTGAATAGACGCACCTTGTTGACGCCTCCATCATAGGACGTGGTCCGTGAGAGCCTGCTGGAGAAGGGTGTGAGGTTGGAGGTCCGCGAGGCGGCGGCCGTGGACGGCGAGCGGTACGACGAGAACGGCGTCAGGTTGGACGTCCGCGACGAGTAGCTGCTCGCTCCCGCGCCTGCAACGTCGCCATTGGGACAGGTTATAGTCTTACATCACCAGATTACAAACTTACACCACCAGATTAATCAACAACTGTATAAGATCATATATAAAAAAGGTGACACATAACGAATTGGAATTAGACACTCTCGAATTATAAAAAAGTTCTTTGAGCTGCTTGTATCATATCATATTAAAAAAGAACAGAGTATAAGTCTCTAAGTACTTTTAGGATTTTAGGTACATGTAATGCAGAAAATAAACATTGTACACTTGAGAAAGCATCGATGATGCAAACATTTGTGGTTTGATAAAATCTTCGTACCTTTTTCACCTGGTCTGTTTTAACCTTCTAATTAGTATAAAATCACTCTTTACCCCCATGTTCCACCTACCCGTGCCTGCCCCATATGCTGTGCCATATCCGCCGCCGCTCGTCCCGCCACTGCCGCCATATCCACCGTACCGCGAGGTGCTGGCGTCCCTCCCCGCACTCCCATACGACTTGGACGAGTAGCCGTCCGCACGGGACGACCGCGACGTGGAGTGTACGGGGGACGTCTCCCGAGACGTGTAGCCCCCGCCTCCTCCATACCTGAGAACAGCGCACACGGTTTGCTTATTATGCGGTAGAATATGGCCACTTTAAGGCCTTTACATGTATACTTACAAGTGTGCTTGAGGTATACTTACACTTAATTTTTATGGGTCCATATTTGGATAGTGTTAAGATTTTGAGATTGATCTCTACAATAAATATCAATCCAGTCTCTATGTTACATATGTCTTAATTTATTCTAAATTGCTACTTTTTAGCACAGAGCCTGATGTGGTATTTACGTTTGGCGTACGTACCTGGACGTGGAGTAGGAGCGCGTGCTCCCGCCGGCATCTGAGGTGTAGCCGCTGCCGGCCCGGCCGCTCCCCGCTCCTGCACTGTACCGGTCTAGGGACGAGTACCTAAAACACGCTCGCGGTCAGTACTGTGGCCAGATGGTGGGGCGGTGATACTTGACTTTCCACAACATGTTTCATTGTGATTTTCTTGAAGAAGTAGCCATATATATGTATTTTGTATTCATCCGTTTGTGTTCATCATTTTTTTTTAATAAGAAAAGAATATATATGCATAGATTAGATACGATGTATTGGTAATTTTCAAAGCTTGTTTGGAATCAATTCTCTATCCATTATTAATTGGGAGGCTTTTATTTGACATAAAATACCAAAACTGAAGCTATTTATCGTTCATCATGTTTATGCTAATTGTGTAAAATGCGCCTGGAGTAAAATGGTATAAAATTGGTGAATTACTTTATTTTCCACTTGTACACTGCTATCAAACATTTTCCATATCTGACGAATATATCCACAAGAAAATTGCAATGAAACATCCTGTCGAAAGTTGAGCATCACCACCCCCTCTGGCTCCTTGACTATGTGTAGAAAATACGATGAGTACAGTGGAACTGATCTAGTGTGCACCGTCACAAAGAGTGGGTGCAATTAGGAGGTGGTCTTTCATGCAGGTTTTATCTCCTAATTGAGACTTAGGACCGTCATGAATGGTGCTCTCAGAGAAGTGTTCTCACTATAGGTGGTATGTAGTCCAGCAGCTAGGAGGGTTGAGGTGAATGGAGAGATAACTCATTAACTTAAGGGGGTTTCTATGTGTATAAGTTATAATGCACATTATAATAGGAACATGTAGTTAGTGGGGCCTGTATATTCTCTTATTGGCTGGATGTTACTAAAATCCATCCCAGATAGACTCCGCAGTAATGGGGACGTTTGTTTGCTATTCCCACCAGTGTCAACGTCCCCAATGGCAGCTGTTTATAGTTGATGGAAGGTGGCTTATAGCGCAGCAACAGGAGGGGTGAGGCATGCAGGGGGGATTTTAGGTATAAAATTCATATGCCATTTGCCTGTTATCAGGTTCGTATCAACAGAGGTGAGAACCTTTCTGCAAACCGCACACAGTGCTTGGTTTCAACACGAAATTCATAGTCAATTAATCATATAGTCTATCAGCATGTGGGGTGGTGGGGTGTAAATTAAGCATGAATAAGTCCTGGTGCCAAGAGGTACCACACCATTAACATTGAAGCTTTAAGCAAATGAATAAGGAGAGTTGTTTACTATTTGGTACAATATGTTTCTTGTAGTCTACTGAACTATTTCAGTGGGCCAAAAAGATGATGGCGCCCTCTACTTACTGTTGTAATGGATGCACAGGGATAGTACAGTGATAATGTTGCTTTCTAAGTCATTATTTCAAAGTAAATATGTATATTCAAAAAAACAGAAGGAAAAAGAATAACAAATAACAAATCACAGTTGAGTGTAATCAATTACAGTTGCCAATGCATACAATTACAACAGAAAACAGTGGATTATAAAACAATAAGCGTACACCATTTCACTTATGATATAGTGTCATCTTTCATATGTCATAAACACAGTCATGCATATGGATACATATACATGTAATTATTAAAATAATCATCTACTGGGTGTGCATTCTAAACATGCAAGCACGCACTGTGTAATACAAACTATTTAAACAATCTATGTTAGATTCTAAAAAAAATTGTACTACTTTGATGCCACACAAAGTAGCATTAGTAACACCATTTGCTTAAATCATTTGCTTAAATCTTTACACTACGTTTCATAAAGTAACAGTTCAAGCAGTCTGGACATGCAAGCATTGCACACTATCAAAACAGAGCATCACAAGTGAGTTTACACACAATTCTACCATCTACTATCATTCCTCACTATACTACAGTCATTAATGTTCACGCCCTATACTACTAGCCCACACTACATGACAACAAGCATTCCAACATGCAGACAAACAATCGAGCACTACAGACTACTAAATCAGTACTACTAAAATACTAACAATACAAACAGTAAATCAAACAGTACAAACATAAAAGTAGTAAAAATGTTGTGCAAAAGTTAGTACAAAGTAAATAGTAAAAGTAGTACAAAAAGACGTAACAGTACAAAAACAGTACTACTGAAATAGTACACTACAGACTAGCGTGCCGTCACACCTGTCCCTGGCCCCGCTGCCGCCTCCCGTGGTTGTGGTGCCGAACTTGTCCCTGAGCGAGGACACGTTGCCCTGGTTGAGGCCGATGTAGCTGAGCGAGCGGTCGAGGCCGGCGCGGGAGGCGGAGGACGACCGGCCGCCCGCGTCACCGTACCTACACGGTGGGGGAGATACAGAGACGGGGTGATGAGATGTGAATGTGGAAGTGGATTGAAGTATTTGCATCAGCATCATGGGAGGGGGCAGGAGGTTTATAATGGTTTACTACTATGGTTTAAAAACACTACACCATACAGTATACAATACATATTCCTAGTCAGATATACTGTATACTGTAAACCATAGTAGTAGACTATTATGTACCCACTACCCACTTCCATTCTTTCTGAGGCCCATGGATGGAAGACAGGGTCAGATTGTATACATATACTGTCAAATAGTTGTTGTGGAAAATCAGAGAAAAACACAGAAGAATAGGTCAAACCGGGACATGGGTGACAACTGTCAATGTCACCAGTCCTGGCATTGAGAGCAGGTGGGCATACTGTACTTGGAAATTATCAAACTTTGATGTGTTACAGAGGACACTCTAAGCTTTCCAATGATGTACTTACTATTGCAATTAGCGGCGAGTTATACGGATGAGAGTTCACCAGTTAACTGGACTATTACTACATATGGAAATTGGGTAAAAGCATTGATTTTTAAGCTGGGAACGTGTGACTCAATATCTGAACTTTGACATGTACTTTGGACCCATTTCATTCCTTTCCTGGTTTACTTTACTTAAATAACACATGATTGGGTGCAGAGATATGATGTAGATCATATGTATTTTGAAAGATTATATGAAAATTTGGTATACTGATCCCATGTATTCAATTATTGAAATATATATTTTTATTTGGCTGTTAATGGCGGCCATCTTTAACAATGGGTGCCTTCTTGAAATATCAGTCTAGATCACACTCTCCCCACCACTGAAAACTCATGCTTCTCTTGTCATCCCCAAACAATGCCAATTCCCCCACAGACACACGCATCATTATACAGAAACGCACGCAAGAACGCATGGCTTAACCACCCCCGCACATGTGAACCATGGCTCACCCAGCACACGCACAAGAACGCATGGCACACCACACACGCCCGTACAGTCTAGATCACACTCTCCAAACCACCCAAAGCTCACGCTTCTCTCGTCATCCCCAACCAATACCAAATCCCCCACAGACACACACATTATCATCACACAGAAACACACGCACGCACGCACGCACGCACGCACCCCACGTACCCCGCGCTGTATGAGGACCGGGCCGGCAGACTGTACGTGGCGCCGGAGCCCGAGCCGTAGCTGCGCCCGCTGCCATAGCTGCGCAGGGACGACGTGTCCGACCCGCCGGCAGTGTACTGGAACAGCAGAATATAGTATCAGGCACACCACCCTCTATGTTTTTCCCCAAGAGTAACCTTTTTTTAATGTAATAAGTGTAACATAGAAAAGCAGCAAACAATCAGCGCAAAACTCTCGCTGATTTAGAATATCACTGCGCATATTTTGACCTAATTGGAAAGGTGTCGAGGGCTCAAAAGCAAGTTTGGAGCAATAGAGTGATATTCATGAGGACGGTGTAATCCAAATGGCAGAAATTCAACACTAAAACGAATGCTTTGGACCATATCGTGTTTCTGTAGTTGTATACCCTATTATATTTCTATAGCAATAGGAATTAGTGTTTGTATAGTACATATATGTTGACGATGCTGGGTCTCACGACCTGGGTGAACATTAGAGAAAGAGGAAACCCTACAGAAACCAAATGGGCGACATTTTAGAATTCGTTGGTTAGAAGCGGCGTGATCTGAGGTCTACAGAGCCAGGGCAACCGTCTGAAATGTCTTACATACATGTAGTTCATGTAAAAATAGGTAAACAGCAATACAATTTATTTCTCGGTATATATGAATAATGGATTTGTTTTATAAATGTTACACAATAAACCTAAAGTTGAACGGGGAAATGCACAACGGAAAAGTAGCACAGATATACACAAGAAGCCAACAGAGGTGGTCATCACATCACTGTCACGTACTTCACAGCACGGGGAAAACTGACAGCGGGTAGGACCAGGGTAGGAACACAATGTATTGACCACAGGGCAACAGTGACAACAGGTGCTGATAAAAAATAGTCAGACTTGACACAAAGTGAACGGCCTGTAGTAATGTGAACATGGTAGCAATAAAAAGACATATACTTTAAAACCTAGCCGGCCCTGGCCAAATTCACCCGGCACATGGCCTGCGGGCAGGCCTAATGTCGTACCAGGACTGCACACAAAATGTTGCACATTTAAAACAAAAGAGCACAAGCAAATGAAAACCACATGGACCAGACCACATTTAGCAGTAAATGCGGGTACATTTAGGTACTCAAAGTCTGGTCGTTTCACCACAGTACAAGAGGGAAACAGCGGGGAACACACCGTCAGTGCAGTAAAAACGAAAATCAAAACACCGAACAGCGGGAACACTCACTGCAAGTGCAGTAAAAACGAAAATAAAATAAACAGTAAACAGCGGGAGCACTCGACACGACACGTATCGCCTACCAGGAGGTCGTATGTGGAGGGGTACGTCCCGTAGTTGTACAGGGGCATCTCTGACGTCACACTGCAGTATCACAATGCAGTATCCAGCAAGTACTCTGTACTCTTCATCTTAAGTGGTCTGTCCACAAATGCATCACCGCAGTCTACACTGTGTATATCCTTGTTGTGTAGACAATTGACCCTTTGACTTTCTCCTCAGAGTATTGCAGTATTGGATCGTAGAGTGGCCTATACACTACAGTTTTTGATAGATTCCATTTTCGATCTTATTGAAATTCAGAAAAGAATGTTTGCCTTTTAATACTGGATAACCTTCAGTAGGTACCACTATCTAAAGATCCTGCAAAGAAAGTCACAGCGCTATTTGATTTGTGGGGCCCACGACTGAGACTGAAAACACTGCGTCACAATTTAATTTGTGACATGAAAATGACAATTAGTAGGTCTTTGTATTCTGTAGTTTTATAGTCTCAAGACCGTAGGAAGCGCTAAGCCATGGCCTCACCAACGATAACAAACAGACTAGCTTTATTCACTTTTCCTCAACATTTTGTTTAATTCTGTTTTAGACCAAGACTTTTAAAATGGATTTGCCAACATTGCTTTGCTTCCTACGGCCCCGAATCTTCAAAAATAAAATTTATTATACGTGAATTGTGAAGGGAAAGGGCATAATGCCCTAAAAGGTTGTACCGGAGCATTAAATTGAAAACTGTATTTCAATTTGTACCAAAATGCAGGTGCCTTTACACATTAAAAAAATTATGCTTTGTTTTGTTTGAAAAAGTAGGGGTTGCAGCCCAATCAGCCTCCCCTTTACACCCATTTGATGATATCGAGTCTACAAAGTGTCTACAGTCAGTGAACACTGTGACTGAATCTCTGGATCTAATGTAACATCAGCCGTGTGTCTGCTGCCGGTGTATATATATCCGCCGTCCCGGTCCGCGTCCGTCATGTGTCCGCCATTAGGCAGCCACCTGCCGACCTTTAGGTCTCAGATACGCAACTGAGCTCATAAAGCCGCGGCAGATAGCGGCGTATCATGCCGTGTGCTGTACGCTGCCTGCTGGCTGGTCTGGGTAGATTAATTCTTCTTTTCTGTTTTTGTGTCTTCTGTTCTTTAATTTTTAATGTGCGTATTGATGAGAACATATTGGGTTAAACATGTTTATTTCCACTGTTTGAAGCCCAGTGTCCAGTGTCAAAACAACAAAACAACGACATAGTTGTTGCAGAATTCCGTCAGTGTCTGTATGTGTGTGTTTGCCATGTCCTGTGTGTGTGGTGTGTGTGTGTGTGTGTGTGTGTGTGTGTGTGTGTGTGTGTGTGTGTGTGTGTGTGTGTGTGTGTGTGTGTGTATGTGTATGTGTGTGTGTGTGTGTGTGTGTGTGTGCGTGCGTGTGTGTGTGTGTGTGTGTGTGTGTGTGTGTGTGTGTGTGTGTGTGTGTGTGTGTGTGTGTGTGTGTGTGTGTGTGCGTGTGTGTGTGTGTGTGTGTGTGCGTGCGTGTGTGTGTGTGTGTGTGTGTGTGTGTGTGTGTGTGTGTGTGTGTGTGTGTGTGTGTGTGTGTGTGTGTGTGTGTGTGTGTGTGCGTGTGTGTGTGTGTGTGTCGCGTGTGTGTCTGAATGCGTGCCTGCAAGAAGTCGTCACACGAGCCGCCATAGCCGCCGGTATCACCTCACCACCGTGATCTTTCTGCCCTCAGTCAGTATTTCTCTCATACCACTTTGGTTACTACTACACGCCACATCAACCAGATGCTGTTCCAGACTTTATGTGCTAGCACTTAAGTACGAACGCAATTCAAGCCCCTGTGATCGTGAACTTAACACCACTGTGCACTAAAATGTAGTCTCCGGCATTCATCATCACGGATTTAGACAGACTCATTAAGGCAAACACACCGTGACCACTATGTACGGAGTGGTAGCTTAAGCACCACTCACAAATGCTAGTCCCGGGTTCGAATCCCGGCAGCAGAATTACGGAAGATTGTGCCAAGGACCTGAAGGCAATGAAAAAGCAAGGCAGTACAGTAAAACATCGAATGAAAAACCTTCTATAAAGAGACCACGTCTGAGATAATGCCTTTTACATGATCCCAAACCTTCATAAAGAGACCGCCTCTCTATTGTTACCACATGAGGGTTGTGGCAGTCTAAGGAAACGGGGCACAGCCACCAGGAAGAAGAAGCACCACTCTAACTCTGGCAGAAGGCGTGTACTTCTATTAAAGGGCCTGAAGTAAAATAAAAAGGCGAGGCCAACCAAGCCAGCATAGTAAGAACCTCGAATAAAGACAGGATCAATTTAACGAGACCAGCACTATCATAACACTCTATACCATCCCAAACCTTCATAATATATATATAAATATGTAGAGACCAACTGCCTATTGTAAGCCATTGAGGGTAGTGCCAGTCTAAAGACACGGGACACAAGGAAGAAGAAGCCACACAGAAGGAAGCCTAGAGCTGTATTTATAGCTACATGATAACACCTGAGGTAGATTATTCCCGTAGGTGATTAACAGGCGCTTATCTCGCGATGATTGACAGGGGATTAAATGTTGCTGATTGACAGGGGATTATCTGGCAATGATTGATAGGTCATCATCCTATCCTGCCTGAAGCATTAAATCCGTGTATAAATCGGTGGTTTGTGACCATGAGGAGGGTGTCAGTTTCCAGTCCGCTGTGAGCAGATATTGTCTTGTGCTAAACACGGATATATTGTGTGTAATGCGCTTGGGTGTAAGGTTTGACATAGAAGATTATATCACCAAATGCACGTGGCTGTATATCATAGCCTCTGCTGGAATTCGAACCGTGGACCACTAGTTACGACGGTGGCACAAATTCACCCAAACCTTGACTTAACTTGACCACTTGACCATCCTGGAAGCGTTAAAAAGCTCTGTCATTCCAACTGAGGTTGTTAACGATCCTATTTTCTGCTGTCTCGGTGTCGTGCATTGAAGTTTTCCACCCTCAGTCCCTCCTCGCCAATGCCAGAGTCACCTTTTAACGACAACTGAACTCCACACAGCCGGGATATTGGGCAAATCATTCCATTCACAGGTTATTGCAGATTAACATTCATTCAGGCATGCTGTTTATTGTGGAAGGTGTCTCAAGTTTTTAGCCAATCACAGGACTGACTGGAGGAACCTGCAGTCACCACAAAAGCAGCGTAAATGGACAAATGTAAATCAGATTTATTATCAATCCAGTGTCGGGGATTGGCATTCTTGAATGTCAAACTGGAGCAAAACATTGCAACATCTAGCATGAACTTGAGGTAGTCTCTTTGGAAAAAAAAGAAAATTGTCTAATCACAGAGATGGTTCTGTATAGAGGTGATAGTGCTAGTACTAATGAATCATTATCTGTGGCATATGATCTATGTGCAAACAATGGCTTTCTTTCTACTGAGTTGACTAATGTGAACTTTTCACATCCCAGTGCCACGTGAGTACTCAGCCAAGTATCTGCGGCAGTATATCCACGTGAGCAGGCAGGACAGCCCCCTCCCGTTACGACCACCGTTATAGATCTATTGACCACCTCTATAAGACGACCATGGCTTGGCCTCAGGCAACAGACCGCAGGGAAGCTCTATGAACAGATCACCTCTCTATAAGACTGTCCCCTGATGGCATAAGTGGCCAAGTTTCTTGCTCAAACTAATAGAATGGGTCTAATTGGACACGAATCCACTTCAAAGACCACCTCTGTAGTCAGACCACTTCTCACACTGCCCAAAACCTCCATAAATAGACCACCTCCCGATTGAGATCCCCTATGATAAGACCACTTATCATGGTTTCAAGCTTCTATAACGAGACCATCTCTAAAGTAAGATCACTTCTCTTAGTTCCAAACCTCCATAAACAGATCATCTCCCTATTGTGATCACGTCTGTGATAAGACACCTGTCATGGTTTCAAACCTCCTTGAAGAGATCACTTCTAAAGTAAGACCATTTCTCATTGTCCCAAAAACTTTATTGTGATGAGATTGGCATGAACCTTCATAAATGGATCACCTCCCCATGTAGACAGCGTGAGGCTTTTTCCTAAGGTGTTATACTGCTCCATAAGCACTCTGTGGATCCATGGCCAACATGAGTTTGAACAGGCCACATCAATTGCTCAAAGTTCAGCACGTGGTCTATGTTTAGTTCTGTTGCAGCTAACTATAGCGCTTTTATCTCTGCTAACTTTCCGCATCACTGTCATCATTGACAAGCGTGTACGGTGATACAGTAGATTGTGGTAAATGGATTTGTCTTTGTTTGTTTGTTTGTTTAGTCATTAGCCGGTGTATTGGTGTGAGTTTTCACATTCTTGTCACATATGGAATTAAGGTATTATCTTCAAAAGTATAAAAAAGTAATAATTTTATCTCCATACCTCCCCTAGTATAAGTGATAAAGATGGGACACATATTTGATATAGCCTATAGTAAAAAGCTATCCTTTCACGGCCATGTTTCTCATACAACCTAAGGCACTATAGGCAAGATTTCATGTAGGGGTGTATGTGAGACTATATGAAATACTTGTCCGATCTTTATATATGATTATATATTATGAATTTTTCTTAGTTTTACAGGTGTTGGGGGCAGCAACAAGTATGCACAGTACATTGAAATACATTTCATTCTTTTGGATTTGATACCCTGATACCAGTTCACGATAAGACCCTGACAACCCCATGATACCCTACGAAAGCAGGATTAAAGGATTAAATAGAAAATCTCTACTTTGAATATTTCCCCCTATTGACGTCCCCTCTGACGTCATCTTACCGGGTACTTAAACTTTAGCGCCATCTGGTGACGTCACGGCCTCTCTACTGCGCATGCTCACAACTTCTCATATAAACACTCGAAACCAACGTGGTGCTTAAAAAGCTATATACACTGGTGAGCTTTTCAATAAGCTTGATTCTCGTTTGCCAATATAGTATCCAGGGGACAGAACTTTCCCAGCAGATGTAATTTGTTTTAAAATTGAACCTGAAATGTGTACAAATCCAAGACTCAATGGTCTTATTTTTATATACTTGGAAACTTATATAACAAACGAGTTAGCACTTAAACCGATGTGTATAAGTATCCACGTGGGGTTCTTACTGTTGAGTCTTAAACATAATTTCTTGTTCCAAAACTTGTATTCACAAATAAATATCTGGATATGAAAATTAGGTAAGCAAGCAAGTTCTATCACTTTGATAGGCCTATACTTTACAGTCCACATATATTATACATCTCCCATCATATCCATCACATATCCATCATATCCACAGCCTTGTTACCCTCTATACTCAATACATAATCCAGCCTCCATGTACCTATCCAGTCCTCCACATACACACACATACATTGGTACTGCACTGCGAAATGTACACTTGTTTACTTAGATGCAGGCCACGAAAATGTGCTAGCGTACAATCTGCTCTAGCCAGCATACAATCCGTACACGCTAGCAAATGATCAGACGATTTCAGAGATCGTGAGTCTTTCTAGGAATACGCGCAGCGTGTTATAATGGTCGTAATACGTTTAACCCTTTGGCTGCTGCGCGTCGACTGCATTTATTACAAGGTCGAGAAGGAAAGTGTTAAAACGATGAGTTTTGATGCTCGTTTTTTCGTTTGCTAGCGTGTTGTGGTCGAGTTGGGCACGTGGTCGAGTTTTGAGGGTTGTTCTGTACTTGATTCTGAGTTTTGAGCCAACATTGAGGAACTGGCGTTGGCGGCAGATATGAAATTGAGTGTGGTGGTTATGGTTTATTGTAGATTTTTGTATAATATTGTTGTTGCGGTTTTAAAGTTTGTGTTGGTAGCCCCAGGGTTGATGCGAATGAGTCTATTGTTGTTTGTAGTCTTACATTAAAACAAGAACCGAGATTATTACGGTGTAGTTTTTAGTACTGTAATGGGTATCAATATATAAATCAGTATATTCATCTCTGGAAATGTGCTGTAGAATATTTTCAAAATGATATTGATGTTTTCAAATATTTTTATTTAAGAGAATAAAATACTAACAATACGCCATCATTCAAATTCGTCTGGTTTTAATTTTTTAAACGAAATATCACGTCTAGGCCTACTTATTTAATATATGGTCAATTTGCCAGTTGAAGGGTTGTCAAAGTCTCGACCAAAACAGACTGACGCACTATTCTACATGCATTTTATCAGTACATGAATACGGTAGAACCTCTTAATGAGGACAACAAAGGGGACCGGGTGCCCATTTTTCACAGGAAAAACATCAAAAACAATAATTGAGATTTTGACATGTGGGAGTTTTCGCACATACGAAACCTATGGACTTAATTGTTTACGCTCCCCACCCCTTTCCCGAGGACTTGGGTCTGCTAGTGTGGATACAGGTGGCTCAAATGGGATGATCGTGTACCAATAGGGCATCGAAGACATAGCAGCTTTGTGAAAACGACGGAAACCACAAGGTTTTACACTATTTCACCGGGGTGGGGGGCATTGTGCAACTGTTGCAACAATTTCGTTCATACGGCATCGTGTGCCAACAGATTGTCGATTGAATACCCAGTATACTACATGAGACTGTGAGCCGGCATGGTCAATAGCGCGCCCCAGGCACAGTGTCTCATAACGTACTCGTAACTGAGCCTGACTGACCGGTGTGACCACAGAAAGTGCAGGTGTCTTACTGTGTCACGTGAGCGTTTGTAGTCTGTCAGTCTCAGCCGACTTATAGTCATTTACACCAGATCCGATGTGGCAGAATCCATGGGCTCCAGCATCGTGAGAGAGAGGGAATATGCAATATTTACTGTGCAAACACTATTCTCATGAATGAATACGGAAATAGAATAGGATATCTAACTACAGAAACACCATGGGAACCAGGACACTAATTTAACGCTGCTTGTACGCGTAGTATTTTGTACGTTATCACTTCACATGCTTTAAAGCATTGCGACATACTAAACTAAATCTAGCCAATGAAAAATAAGACAGGCTTCAGCCCTGTAACCTCCTGAATGTCAGCCAGTAACTGAATCAAACAAACCTCCTCAGGGACAAACGAACTTATTACAAACACGTGGCAAAACACACACGAGCACAAACTGACAACAATGCGGCATCAGACATGGTGAATGTTAGTGGGACCACGCGCGTGGTGAGTGTGTTACTCACAGTGGGATACTCACCACAGACAACGTGAAACACCGGGTACATAGCACATGCTCTCAATTCGTTATTTATCTATTTTTGATTTTGCAACATTTTATTATTATTCTATTTATTTTGCAACTATCTTTTTTCTGCTATCGTATCTTGTTAATCATTCTTTTTTTACATTGCAACAAACAATAAAGGAATAGATTTACATCACCTGTGACCTTGACCCTTGTTCCCTATTCACCTCTGACCTTCATATCTAAATTTCCCGACTCTGACCTCTAATCCCCTCCAAATACGACCCCTCTGATTTACTTACCCGCCGACTTCTATGACCTCTGTGCACGTGAACTCTTCACTGTTCGACCTTTGACCTACTCACCCCTGACCCCCGTGACCCGTATGACCTGTAGCCGCTACCGTAGCTACTGCTGTAACTGCTCGCTCCGGAACTCTGAAAAGGCAGAAACCAGAATTAATACAAGAAGCAGCCATTGGACAGCAAAAGTTGCCGACCTCAGGTGAAATTTGAACCGACTACCTTTGGGTTGAGATGACACTTGGGCACACTCGGTTTCACTATAATAACAGCTCATCAATATGATTGTTTCATTTCCAGTTTCAGGCATCCAACAAGTCAGGCGCACGTGTTGCGATTTCTTACGTCAGACGTACGTTCTCAGTTTCTGAGTGCGTGTGATGAGAACGTTGTGATTAAAAATGATTTAGTCAGCATCCTTTCTGCTTTTTATCACCCATTGCTTCTACGAGTGTCTACCCTATTTCTCTTTCATTGGCATCGTCCACCTTTCCCCAGACAAACCGTCATCACCACCCGGCGGGAGTGATCCTGGTAACACAGTAGCCGGTGTCCACTGCACACTGAACTTTGTGTGAACCGGATGCTTTATGATCCCTACGCTCAGTGAAATGTCATTATTATTTGTACAGTTTTATTAGTTTTAATATTTGAGCGATGCATTGACATCGTACGAATACCAAATATGAAGTTTCCTTCCACCCCTTTGCCGTGACGATATTACAGTCACATGTTGAATGTCACACCGTCCCTATAGTTTGTGCCACCTAAATCTTCTGACCGCAAACTAACCCCACACTGACCACTATGTTCCCTGCATCTTCCTGTGTCATGAGCGCTATAGGAAATGCTGCCGTATTAACATAATTTATTTCAGAATATTAAAATTCCATACATTAAAAGACGTGAAATATGAAAATAAAATATATAAATATATAAAGTGGATAAATGTATGTAAAATCTGTTACTAAGTAAAGATGTGAGTCTGCCATGAGACAGAATGACGAGTCAAATATAAAATGAACACTGGATACAATGTTTTGTACCAAGAGATTATCACATTTAAAAATACGATCACGAAAATTAACAAGTGATTTTCTGTACAAAGTTTTAAAAGGATTCATACCATTTTCAACATAAAAAGCAGATATGCTAGTGCCACGTTGCAAACTAAATAATTTTCTACAAACATTATTATAAGAAACACATGCTTTTTGAAGAAAGATATATCGTAGTTGGTCCACAGTTGAATACAATAAGCAGTGCTTAAGAATGAACGAAAAAGACATATTTTGACATCATCTTGGCATTTTCTAAATTTGTATTGTGATATCTTATCATATAATGGGCACGCTAATATTTCCTTACGACTAGTATTCTTCGTTCAAAGTCATTTTACGTATAGGGGTCTAATGGTCTTTCTTACCACATTTGATTTCTAATGTATAAAACATAGTTTTTATTTTATATTTGATTTCTAAATCAAAGTGTTATTTTTGTGCGATAGAACAAAGAGGATGTGTCAATGAATTCATAGTAAAAACAGAGTAATATTTTGTTTGTTTGTATTAACATTACACAGCGAATGATATCTTAATCGAATACAAAATTATACAAAACGTGGTTTCACTCATTGACTAATACTCAAAGCTCATGTTACGGCCTTAAATATTATTTTTCGAAAAAGTCTAATTGTATTAGTCAGGTTTGTCTATTATTTATAGTAAAATCTATGACCGGTGTATTAAGGGTTTTCGGAAAGAGTTTATCTAAAAATATTCTATTATGTTAGACCACGATTGTAAAACGGCCTAACCAAGACCATATTAGGCTAGGCCTAAACCTAACAAATTGCAACAGAATTGATAAAACTTGCATATGTCTATACGGCCTCTAACATTGTTTCCTACGGGCCTGAGCATTGGAAAATCATACTATAACTACAAGATCAGCATATCTAATTTAAATCAAATTCCATTTTGATTGAAGAAAGTTGTGGAACAAAAGCTGTTTTGTTCACCAAGAGATGAGTTACGGTTTAATCCATTGATCGGCATGATTGAGCAGGCTGTGGTTTAGCGATCAGGCGGTAGGGGGCCGCTCATAAACTCATACAACCGTGGGAAAAACAATCTAACCCATGATGCCAAACTAGTCACTTATCAGTGTGAACAGACTACCTAACCTTTAGCTGTATGGCATTGTAATTTGTAGTAACAGCCTCTTAAACAGCCACACCGGTAACATAATCATCCCTGTAACTCAGCCACCTTAGGTGGTGAGCACATATAATGTAAGCACCTCTGTAATGTAATCACATCTGTAATGAAACCACATGTAAAAGCCTCTATAATCTAACCGCCTCTGTATTGTAAACAGCTCTATAATGTAACCACATTACATTCTTAATATGACCAAATGTCTTCTATGACCGCATTTTTACTTACATCGCCCTCTCTAATTAAGTGACCGACACCTTTGTAATGTAAACACCTTTGCATTTTATAATATGACAACCTCTAGCTTTCGCCACAAGTGTAATAGTCTAAGTAGTTTAGGCACATTTCATCTAAAAAGGAGCCACCCGCAGTGCTAATTGTGACCAACACAGACAGAACATCCCATCTACACGATAAAACCCTGCTCACTTACCACCTTGTGGCCCTCAGCGTCCTCCATACTCGATAATCCGCCGCTAATCCACTCTTAATCCACACTTAATCCTCACGCTGTGACGTCACGTCTCTAGTCCATGGCCTCTCAGTGTTGAATACAGTGAAACCTTTCCACGTGGGATCCCCTGTCTTATGGGGTGCATTGTGTTTTTATGTTTCTTTACATATCACTGATATATATTCCGTATTATATCTGAAGTACAAGTGTGTATAATGGCATACGAGTTTGGACACTTTTCGCTTTTCCGAAAGGCATACATTTCAGACATGTTGCAGGGCAAGTCCACTTTCAAGGATTTCCAGTTATCTGTTACTAAACTTATTTTTACATATATCAATGTGTCTATAATAATTTCAAAAGTTGCAAACAGTGATAACATTGCATGATTATAATGCAGTTTAAACTTTCTGTCCATGCTGGACTGGTGTAGTGTCAGTTCTACCACCCAGCAGAGTGCCACCCCAGTGTACTGTGCCGTCTGTCAATGAACAGAACGAACACTTTGCCGACACTGATGATCATTACGATCATCCAAGATGGTGGAAGCTGAATTCTATCATATTGAATTTTCTTCCATATTTATGCTTCTATGAACGAAGTGCGTGTAAATGGGCACCTGAAGCCACGAGGCCAAGAGCGATGGGGGAGTTTCCATAGACAGAAAGATTGAGGGCCTATTCGCTTCGGGAATAAGTTAATATGAATAGCTATGCTGACCGTACCACCTCCTAAAGTAGAATGAGTACTAATGGCTATCTCAGTACCGAATGGTAGTGTACGTAATCCCTATAATCCCACAAGTGACCATAGTAAACAAAACAACCTACAGTAACAAACAAGGTGTGTGTAACCGGATCCTAACCTAGTCCAGAGCAACCTACTTTATATTCTGCGGTTATGTTGCAAAATGAACACGGGAGACCCTATGCAAGCCAACTGTTTTTGTTTTACATTTCTATCCTAGATTAAACAGTAATACACGTACGTAAGATGGGTTGAAACATAATATTGCGTTGGACGCCTCTGGTTTTACAATGTACATTTTTCTGGTTTTGTTGAATAAAAAAAGCATAATAAGTTTCCAGCAATGATAGTAATGGATTCTGATTTGTTTTGGTGATGATCGTAAAGCATGAGATTGGCAAGCAATTTTATGATAGTTTGGTTGCATTAGTAATTACACTCAGCACTATAGTCCATTGTAAATTGATGGTGCAAACAAATTACTTCAAGATGAATGTTGCTGTCCCATCTGAGAAAGCCTTGGTTTAACGTACAGAAACAGCCTGCATTTAGCTAATCACTGCTGTATGTGCATTTAGGCTTTAAATTCCAGTATAAACTCAACACACTAACACAGTATATCTTGTAGATATCAAGTTATCTTCAGTATTATAGTCAATATTTACTTTTGAATTGAAACAAAAATAAATATTAACGATGCAACAATATCTAACAATTTACAAAATATCTACAACACCATCAGTATGATGGTAATGGCCATTACGATCATGTGTGTCGGCACAGTGACAAAGTTATGTGACCCTGTAGGTCATGCTAGTTTTGTTTGTTGCATTGCGCAGCAGGTAACTTTCCCTTTGGAAGGTCAGTTTGGACACGAGCGTGTTTACAATGCCACCAGGTCATTGGCATCCATGCCACTCCATCTCGCATATATCACTCTCGCCATACTTACTATATACTATAATACATAACCATTTTTTTCCTAAGTCTGTTGATTTTCTACTGTTAATAACTACAAATGGACAGTGACAAAATGAACATGCATTGCAATATGGTGTTTGGTATCCATAATGTGAACCAATGTACATATGAGATATAAAATAAACAACCTCTCCCACAGCCCACTTCTCAATACTTCACAATACTTTATGCTTCAGAGAACGAAAGGATGGGGAGTTGGACGCACGACCAAAAGGTCGTAAGTTCAAGTATCGGTCGGTTCTGCTGGTGGGGTTTGGGCAAACTTATACCTATAAACAGTTGCACACTGCTCCATGGTACCTACCATTTTAAATAGGTACAGGTCTTCTGTTTGAAAGAGTGTGTGAATAATTGTATGTCATTGAGTGATTAGCATTGAGTTTCGAATGCAAGTCCATGAGAAACGATCAACTGATCGACAAGTGTGCCAATAACCTGGTGAAAAAGTAAAGTCTGTTGCGAGAGCAATTTTACTTTGAAATATTATGCTAATTTGCGGCTCCAGCAAGCAGATAGATCAGAGATATGGCGCCAAATATCAACTGTCACTTGAACCAGCAAAATTGTGAGTCTCTGCAGGAAAAAATTAAGCCGCCTTCGGCACAGCTAACTCAACTAGCAAGACGACTTGTTGGCTGTCTAATTCAATTTAGAATGTTAGTCAACATGCAAACTGAACTTGACAATAAAATATCATATAAGATGCATCTACAGCTTTCAGTTTAAAAGCAATATTTTGGATACAGAAAACTTGGGACGGGTGCACGTACAAAATATTTGATTTTGTAAGCATCTAAGTGCATTTTATTATCTATTTACGCCTTGATGAGGATGGAATGTCACTCCAGGCACCTCAGAACAAAACTATTGTTGCAAATGCCAACATTAAAACAAACACAAACAATCCTGGTCCTAATTAATCACAGAAATTCAACCTAATTGTTTATTTCTTGTTGTTGGTTTAGTGAAGTACATTTAAATGTCTTTGTTTGTAAAAATATTAATGATGATAAGATTATTAATGCTAGATCAAAACATTTTCTATTTTGATAACAATAACAACGTTTGTTTTCACTATTTCCGCTTCGTGTCAGATGGTAAATAAGGAACGCTTATACTCTAGTGAACCGCAAAATAGTTTTCAAAAACCGAAAACCATGATAACTCATCCACGATAAATCATAAATCATCCAGTACAGTCAAATTAGAGCAACATGTACATTTCATTTCACCAACAAATCCACTCAATCAACCACCCCTCCTCTAATCCACAAAACTAATCTAATCTCTGTTCATGTCCATCAGCAAACCTCGCGTGTCCAACCATCTTATCCATCCAACTCATAATCCACCACAGCTTATCTATCCGCATCTAATCCATTGCTAATCTACTTTATTGATTAGCAGTAGTGAAAAAAATCATACCCATCCACCTCATAATCTTATCATGCTTAATTGATCCATCTGCTAAAAAATGACATTATCTTCGGATCTACAAGATAAGTACAAATTTGTTGTTATTGATTCCCCAGTTTTCACCACCTCCTATCCCCCACTTTAAACCACCTCCACCGCTAAGTGCTTTTTATTTACGCATCTTTCCGCACGCTAGCAGGGATTCTCTCTATCCGCTGCTAGCTAGCACCGTCTAGCAGACTCTAGCACCGTAATGACTTGTGATTGGCGGGTCTCGCTGCAAGGCGCTGCGTAAATTCGGTGCTAGATCATTTTTCATCCTGCACTAATGATGGTTTTGGCCGCATTCTTCTAGCTGGCGAACTAGAGGAAACACATTCTGGGCCATTCTAGACCTACTCTATGACTAATCGACGGTACTAATTATATATGCGTGATGTAACACACTTTTACTCTACAACCTCTCTAATTAGAAATATTGTGTCAAAACCATGGTCTCTGTGGCGGAATGGTTACACGGCAACCTGGCTAGTACCTCCAAGCAGAAATCACATAACGTCCTCTTTCAGGTGAAGGGCCTCGATTTAAACAGGGCAGACTGACTTAAAATGCAAATTCCACACAGCGTGTCGCCACTGTCGAGTTTATCATACACGCCAAATGGTGATACAAATTACAAAGTACATGTACAAAGTTCAGAAGCCCGGTAAAAAGCGTGTCCCGTGTAGTGGAGAGGCTTCCCATTGCATGGAAAAGAACTTAGGCCTACATAGTTTGGAAACAGAAGCTAGAGTGGTTCCCCTCCCCGAGGCTCAATCTGTTAATTAACCTGCCTGCGTAGGTCCATAAACAAACACCAGATGGACGCATTCTGCGATAATCATTAGTATTTGATCTACGCAGAGTTTTCACACAAAACAAACAAATTCATTTGTCCATAGGGTCACTGGTGTCTAGTGGACTTAGTTAATAGGGAGTAGGAACCTCATGCAGATTGCACTTAGTCAATATGTGTTTGAAATTTCCTAGTAAACTTTCCTGGATGTACTTTCGTGACTATCTGACGGTGGCTTTTATCAAAAGCAATTCGTAGAATCTCAAATATTCCCAAATTGCCGGTAATTGGAAAACTGTATGGGACACGGGAGCAACATATTATGCTATAAAGTCATACAGAATCAACTGTACAATCCTATGACTGTGGATTTTACATTTCATTTCGTTTTGCATTTGTAAGAGTCACCAATCCATCTTTCAGACAAGAACGTTATTTGAAGAGAACGTTGCCAAACGGGAACCAGAAAAGATCGAAGAAACGTGTTTACCTTTCTGCATCCTCAACAGATTCTACTTTTTTCCTGAAAAGCACCTGTTGTTTTGCTTCGAATTCCCACTTTGTGATGTTTAATTTAGATCTGCCTTTTCTAAGTATAAAAAACAGAAGTCAGCGTAATGTTCTGAGCTGAATATATGGAAACTCTTTAGCTATCAGCATGATCCTAATGAGTTATTATAGGAGTGGGGTGAGATATCAGGCAATGTGGAGTTTGTTTGTTGAAGTTCACCATTGTTTATTGTGTTGTTCATATTGATAATGATGGCACAGATATTCAGTGGTAGTCTTTTAGTCTTTTATTTTCTCAGTTTGCACAGCAGGAAAATCTAATACAGGAAATGTTACAGTAACCCGTAACCTATCAACTGTAATTTAACTGCAACCTAGCAAGGGGACCATATAATTGGGTCAAATCATTATTGATGAGGCTTAGGCAATAACCTATTAAACATACAAGTACTTTCCCTCCCATAAGTATTTATCATTTTAGATATTAAGCTCTGTCGTGTAAGATATCATTCTTCCCCTGCTCCACTTCTCAGCCTATCACAATTAATGGAGTATTTTTTTTTAGCAAATATAGGAGAATAAAAACACACAAGTCAGTAGTACAGATGTCGCTAGTACATGGACATGTGCATTAATAACATTGTTACCAAAACCTGCTTCAAGTTGGACCAATTTAGAGACTGTCTCATTATGGTGGTCTTTGTGGAGGATAGGACCTCAATGCCATGTTTTTTTTTCTCATAGAGTTGGTGTTTTATTTCAGGTTCTTGTGAGTTAATAATTCTAACCAACAGGTATTTCTAATACAGCCAGTTACCATCTGCTAATTGAGATTTGAGAATAAAATATAATGATGCAATAAAAACATCAACATTAAAAGCATGATTACAAAATACAGCTAACAAAAATACTGATGAAGCAAAAGTTAAATTGAGTTGCATCAATTCAGCAGGAAGCATCACAGCTGCTGTGAAAACATTGCTGCACTGCGGTGCTAGTAAAAGGTCAACACTGTCATTCCAGCAGCCGACTGGCACGGGGTCATTATGTTTACGTGAGTACAGTGGAAGCTCCAATTAAAGGCCACCTCCCTATTGATACCACCTCTGTAATGAGACCACTTTTCACGTTCCAAAATCTTCATAAAGCTACTAAAATGAGCCTCTGTGTACAGACCATGTCTCTATTGGGATCACTAACCTAACACTGGTCCTAAAGGTGGTCCGAATAGAGAGGTTCTACTGTAAGCGTACATTGCAAGACTACATGAGTGTACCTATCAGGGAAGCTTCAATACATTTAAATTCATTAACACGTGATGCCAACCCGAGAATGAAAATGTGCCCCTATAGAGTTGCTAATTGTAAGGTGTCACATATATTAGGAAATGTAAGTGTGCTTGCTCAAGCGACTTTATATTCACACCAGGTCATTGGTATCCTTTGCACACTATATTACCTTCTCCAACTTCCTGGAGAGTATACAACACTTGCTGCCGTGGAGGCGCATGCTGTTATCACTTAAATTAATTGTACCATTTTACATATGGGTACACCGGTGCAGTATGCAACCAGTTAGCATTGATTTATCTTAATACCAGATCCGACGGGGAATGGAACCTACCACATTCTTGTCACGAGTCTCACTCCCTATCCACTCGGCATCAGAAGTGCTGGCGCGTGTCGGTGCTGTAGCAGTATTCTAATCTACTTTCATTATATTCAAAGTGTCAAGACCTGACAAAAATGCGAATAATTGTACTAAAAATGTAAAAAAAAGAACACACCAAAAATGTGAAAAAAAGTCACTCAGTTTCGGAGCACGTCCGCACTCACCGAGATAACAAGAGACCAACACCCCCACCCCCAACCGGCTCTTGGTGCTACTGTAGTTGGTGTTCACAGTAAAATCGCAGACTACACCCAAATGTCTCCCCTCCTGCCGCACTGTAAATTGCCCGTGATTACCGCTAACGTGGAGAATGTCCGGGGTCCAAAGGCCGCGTTGTTGACGAGATTCCGCGAAACAAGAGCTGCAAAGTTGGCATTTGAGATGAAAATGGAACCGGCACGTGATATTGGCTTATTGCAGACGTTATTTGAACCCAGTCTGACAGTCGCGGTGAAATCTCCGACAGTTTATGGTTCAACAGCTCGGGGTGAAAAGGTCGCTCTGCCCCAGACGAGATATAGGGCAGTTTTAAACACCTGGTGTACAACTAATTGTAAGTTTGATATTAGTAATGATTTTTGCTCTTGAGAAGCCTACAGCCCAGAACCGCAGCTAACTGAACGTGAAGCCACGAGAGCATGTAAAAATCCAGACATTTCTGTTCAGTTTAGATATTACATGGTACTTGTGGTCTAACCTGCGAACATTTGATTAATTATGGTAAATAGACAGGCGAAGATCGGCAGTTGTCTTAGTAATTGATAATAGTGTCATTGCCGTCAGAAAACACAAAGACTTTTAATTTGGCTGCAAATACAGAGTGTACGTGAGATATAATTCATTATTTGCTGTGGTGTTACGTAAATTAATGTGGAATGACATATTGTATAATATTTAAACTGTTCATAACGGCCTCGCCATCAGCCCGTGTTCGTTACAGTTTTTATACAGAGAAATTCAATATTGTGGGTCCTCGGGTTCAGAAGCCCAGAGGGCTAAATAATTACTATAGCGGTAGACTCCTGCAGTAGTTGTAATCCTATTTAGGTTTCAGCCCTTGTTTTTGGATCTGCAGCTTGCTGATCCATAACGTAAACAACTAACGTGCCATTGTGGCTGAAAAACGGCAAATTGGTGAAAATGTGTTAATTAAAACATGTCAATACTTCTTGCTAGTATGCACCGTTGATTGAAATTGTGTATTAGTATGAGAACACAGTGGTAAAACATTCCATATGGTTGTTAGTAGATATGTATGTGTGTGTTCGTGTGTGAGAGTGTCATAATAGAAACAAACAATATCTTATGTTTGTACATAATTTTAATGTTATGAAAGTAGCATCCCAAGACAATATACACTCATATCTCACAATGATATGTTAATAATGTTTTCTGTACAAAAGTAGGAATTATGGCAGCAAACCAACCATATGCATAATTAGCATAACATTACAAAGATTCTGACATTATTGTAATATTTATAGCCAGCCAAAATTACAAATATACATTACAACGTAACATGATATCGTACAAAATCAAGCTGAGTCGTCACTATAAGAAAACTGGTGAACAGTTTCCATGGTAACATAAAGACGAACAAATATGACAATCGCCACCACGATGAGTCAAAGATCATTTAAGTTACAAACTATCGACACTACAAGACACGAACACACAACAGCAAAGAAAGGCTTTGTTTCCAATTACGAAAACCCTGGCAACAACACCTGTTTCTGCCGAAAATCTTCATTTCACGCGGTTTCAACAGTTTACAATGGCCCAGTTTCCGTTATTTAATATTCTGGTGAGATAAAAACATAGATTACAACATAACATGATAATGATGATACCATACAAAATTAAGACGATGATATCATACAGAATTAAGATAGATCGTCTCTGTAAGAAAACTGTTGAACCGTTTCCACGGTAAAATAAGACACACAACAAATAAGCCGACCGTTTTCAATTACGAATTACGAAAACCCCCAGCAACAACGCCCATTTCCACGGTAACTCAATGCCATAAAATCTTCATTTTCAATTACGAATTGCAAAAAACCCTGCAACAATGCCCGTTTCCACGGTAACTTGACCGTTGGCACGGTTACTCGTGGTTCTCGTGGCCGGTGAGATAAAAACATAGATTACAACATAACATGATAATGATGATACCATACAAAATTAAGACGATGATATCATACAGAATTAAGATAGATCGTCTCTGTAAGAAAACTGTTGAACCGTTTCCACGGTAAGATAAAAAAGACACACAACAAATAATGTGGCTTAAACTTTTTCAATTCACGAATGCATCGAAAACATAAAAAAACCAAGCAACAACGCCCGCTTCAGTCTTTTGAAATGTTTGAAAAAAGCCGGTAAATCGCTGTTTTCGACACCGGGTTGCCACGGTTACTCATGGTTCTCGTGGCCTGTGAGCACGCCGACGTCGGGCGGATGTTTGAAGATGGGAACGACGAAGAAGACGACGACGTTAACAATCACCATGACGACGAGGAAGAGCCAGAAGAAGAGCAGGTCCCAGATGTACGCAATCTCGTTCCATTGCTCCAGGATCTGACGCTTGTACTTGCTGGTCAGACAAGATCGACCGCCACTCCTGGAAAGGGGGAGGGTTATTTATTCATTATTTATTTAGTTATTTCGTGCAACAGGGGGTTTGTTTTCATACCTCCTCTCCCTTACATAACAATGGGCGTTGCAGACATCAAGTAATAACCAAAGATATGTTTCATTTTACATAAGATTTGAATTTGAATGTATAAAAATTATGGCGGCCATTTTGAAATTCAAGATGGCAGCTGAAATAATGTAAAATTCAGGGGGATTGTTTATATACTTATTTTATCTATTTATTCTAGTTTATTTTCATACGACCTTGAGGTATCCCTCCATGCGTCCCAGCAGTTCGACCTCTGACCCCTTCCCGCTGCCGTCTTGCTGATCCATACCGCCTACAGCGAAGCTGCCGCCGCGTTGGCGCATCATCTCCCCCAGCGGGGTCTCTCTGGTGCCAGGCACGTTGAGGCTGGAAACACAATAGTGTGTCATAGAATGTAAGCTATTGGGTTCCATTATATAAACATTTTAATTATATAGCTACCTATTGGAACCTGTCATTTTGTCTTTGGCAAGACTTTCGCTCTTGTCTCAAGAACAAGAGCGAAAGTCTTGCCAAAGACAAAATGACAGGTTCCAATAGGTAGCTATATAATTAAAACTATAGTGTGTTGTTTCTCTGTGGAATTCCAGGATTTTCTATCATCGTATTTAAAGCTGGCGCATCATCTCCTGACAGCGAGTCTCTCTGGCACCCAGGCACGTTCAGGCTGGAAACACTATAGTGTGTCGGTTCTCCGTGATTCAAGTGTTCCTTTCCAGGATTTTCTATCATCTTATTTCAATTGAAAATCCAAGCTATTGTTAAATCTAGTCACTGTATGGCAGTGTATGTCAAGTTCAATTTTTGTGAACTGGATAAATAAATTGTATTTGTAAGACTGTATATGGGCTGTGATATTTTAATGTACTTTATATAACCTTTTTAACCTTTTTTAACCTCAATTGTAAAAAAAAGTGTATATACATCTTTTTTTTCTATGGCTATAATATAGCTGAAATAAATGTTATCTTATCTCTTATCTTATCATATTTCTATTCTTGTATTTTATTTATTTTTCATTACATAACAAATGTAACAAATATGGTTTACTACTTCAGGAGTGTTTAAAACTCCATAACATAAAAAACAACAGAACAGATTTTTCTGAAAAAAGGTGCGGATGAGGTAAAAAATTCCACAAACATGTCTTTACTGAGCAATTTTAAAACTCCATAAAAAAAAAAAAAAAAAAAAAAACAAACAAAAAACAAAAAGTGTGCGGATGATTAAAATTTTCTGAGAAAAGTGTGAAAAGGTAAAATTGCAATATGTCTTTACTATGCCATTAAAAAATGTCCATAAAAAAAAAAACAACAACAAAAAAAACCCCAGGACTGATTTTTTCTGAGAAAAGTGTCAGGATGGTAAAAATTCACAAAAATATCTTTACTATGCCATTGTTAAACTCCATAAAACAAAACCCAAAAACAAAACTGATTTTTCTGAGAAAAGTGTCAGGATGAGCTCAAAATTCCAAATATGCCATTGTTAAAACTCCATAATATAAAACACAACAGGACCTCGT
>JAGTTF010005343.1:0-14803 GCA_019095985.1 Streblospio benedicti | reverse complement strand
TTTATTTTTCTTTTTAAATTTTTTTTTTTTTTGGGCAACAAAGGGAAAAACAAATATTTTTTTTTTTTTTTTCTTACTTAAACTTAAAAAAGGGAGTGTTTAAAACTCCATAACATAAAAAACAACAGAACAATTTTTCTGAGAGAAATTGTGCGGATGAGGTAAAAATTCCCACAAACGTAATGCTTTTGAGCAATTGTTAAAACTCCATAAAGAAAAAAAACAAAAAAAACAAACAAACAAAAAACAACAAGAGCAGGCTACAGAACTGATTAAAAATTTTCTGAGAAAAGTCTTGAAAAGGTCAAATCTTCGCAATATGTCTTTTACTATGCCATTGTTGAATGTCCATAAACAAAACAAAAAAACAGGACTGATTTTTCTGAGAAAAGTGTCAGGATGGAGGGGTCAAAATTCCACAAAAATATCTTTACTATGCCATTGTTAAAACTCCATAACAAAACCCCCCCACAAAAACTGATTTTTCTGAGAAAAGTGTCAGGATGAGCTCAAAAAGACCACAAATATGCCATTGTTAAAACTCCATAATAAAACACAACAGGACCTACAGTTTCTGAGTACAGCGTGACGCCCTTGATGAGATCGCGGGTCCTCCGAGCACGCAGCCTCTATTTCCCATGATTCCTAGTTGTATGAAAACTGGTGTATTAGGCATGTAATATTAGATGATTTTAAGAGCCAATAATCTGTATATTTTCGGTCAATCTTCTCCGTTCTTTTCTTAACCACTTTTTAAATTAACTCATAAAAAATCAAATTTGATGTGATTGATCAAACCATTTTTTAGTGAATTAACGAGATTGCCATCTAGAAGATTCATCAGAGCAAATTGTATGATTGTATATCATGGTAATATCATAGTAATATCATATTCTTTCTTTAAAGAAAATTCTAACTGTAAATTTAATAGAAAAAGATTAGAAATTTTAGAAATTGAAAATATAATATTTAGTATTAAAAGAATTTTATATACTTATTATATAACCCTGGAAAAGATAGATACAAATTTGCTATTTATCTATGTGAATAGAATATTATGTCATTTTGATGAAGCTTTTTTTTAGTAATGGCTGTCATTTTTTAGAAAATTATTATTTTGTCATTTTGAATTTGAGTTATTATAATATTTTTACTGTAACTTGTAAAATAAAAATTTTATTTTCATTTCACAAGATGTCTGATTTCTAGATAAAAATGTTAATATTAGTGCTCATGGAGAGCAAATTGAATAAAAGTATGTCAAATAGAATGTCACCTTTAAAGTCCAATCTAATTATAATCGGGACTTTCATCCTGGTATAAGGTAGCAAAAAAACGCCAGAACGGAAATTTTTTTCAAACATTCATATTAGAATACAAGATGCTCTCATCTACAGATATTTTAGATAAACATTAAAGTTTAAAATTGTACTTAAACATATTACATATTTCATTTACTAAGTAAATTTGTTAGTCTCACTTATGAATGTTTGGGCGATTTTTGAATAGGTTTTCATCTAAAGTGGGATTACCTGTTCCTTGTAATAATAATTTTTCCATTGGTAAAATAAAAGCTGTTTTTGTTGATCAAAAATTTAATAAAGATAACAAGATAGCTTATCTCTTATTTCATTTGCTTATTGCTATTTGGCACATAATTTTAGATGATTTTAAGAGCCAATAATCTGTATATTTTTCTTCAACCTTTTACCTTCATTTAAGGTTTAACCAGGCCATTTTAAATTGAGATTCAAAAAAAATCAAAATTTCATTTGATCTGATTGAACAAATCATTTATCTAAAGGTTTCCTCCTTGAAATATTTCATAGCCTTTACAGTACATTTAGTTTGCCGAGTACCAAATATTGGGTGCATTCTCTTTGAGATGAGAAATTGGCGGGAAACTGTGAAAATGGTGTAAAGAAATGGCCCTGAATTTTTGCTGACCTTCTGGGGTGTCTGGTCCTGAACTTCCCTGAATGCGTGGTCCTCGGCAGCATACGCCTGATGGTCTCAGAGAGTCGGTACCGGATCATCGGGGCCAGGATCTACAGAGGACAGGGGAGTGTCAGGAAGGGCATGGTTATTCTATGACTATAAACTGTTCTTTGAATTATATTGAACAGATTCATTGGATTTCTTATTGGGTAAAAATACTGAATATTCATTTTGAGAAAAATCCTTTATACTTGTTAAATATTTTCTCCTTCTTGCCAAGATCATTTTCTGAACATTGGCCCTGATGAAAAAACTTCCTTGATCAAGAGGTGAGAAAATATTTGGCTCTGTAATAAAGCAAGTATGAAGCCTTTTTCTCAAAATGAAAATTTTTATAATGTTCTTATGCATTGTTGCCATATTTGAATACTGTATTTATATATTTGTTATTGTATTAATAACAGAAAAAAAATTATTACTTCAATTGTAAAGGAATCTGAGAGAGAAAACAAGTAGACAAATACATGAAAAAAGTTGTTTTGTCATGACTAGGTTTTTTAAAAATGGCCACATTCTCCTCCAAAATGTGTGCCAATCGCCCCAAAAAATGTGCCAAATTTTTATTTCAGTTCAAGATTATCATTGCTCTGATATTTGAGTTTTGAATATGATTTGTTAGTACATGGCACATATCTTTTTTTAAATAACAATCGTGACGTTGGTGATTTGACAACTTGTGGTGTAGCTCAAATTTATGAAAATACCTATCATGAAAAATATTATATGTTGAATATTCATCTGCTCGAGTTTGACATAATTATCAAAGGTTAATTATATATTTTTTTGCTCTATATCTATATTGTCCTATATCTATATTTGGCTCAAAAGCAGTGTCAAGAACCTTTGATAATTATGAAAAATATTGTGCGACACATCAGAAGTCTAAAAGCAGACATTAGTACACAGCAGCAATTAATACTACTAGAGTGTCCAGGTCAAAATATGGAATTAATAATATATATATTTTTTAAATTCCACGTGATGAGAAACGATAAATGAAACAATTTAAAAAAAAATTAAAATCTGATGGATAATAAGAGAGATATGGCCAATTTAGCATCAAATTTTGTAGTGTTGTGATTCCTTGTATTCTCCTTGTCAGCCTGTACAAAACCTGGACATTTTCCAGCTTGCGCATGTTGCTGTGCACATTCACCCAATTCAGAGATCACTTTTTTAATCTATTGTGTTGTGTTTTCTATAGCATCAATTGACATAAAAATAAATTCCTTTATACACAATTGCCTGTTGTTTCCTATTTTCACGATTTGACACAAGTACTAAACACAAAGTACAAAATAGTTTTTGTTGTAATATGCTGCAAAGATTATGCGGACCGAATCCCAACTGTTAAATGTGGCTATGCACTTAATTGATGGTCAAAATAAACTTATTGATTTTAGCAATTAATTAGACTTGTGTATATGGATTAAATCGCATGTCTCTACAGAATATTTCCATGATAACTATATGATGAATGAACGCCTAATAGCTGAAATATCATCCAATATCTATCTTCCCTGTCACTAAAATTCTTATTGCCGTTGTCAAATTCAATGTTGGATGCGATATTCAATTTGACTTTCAAAGTTCAGTAATAAAACGTCGTAAAACCAAATGATATGGTTCCCATTACACAATTTGTTAAATTTGAATGGGTATATTCCAAAAAAGTATATTCTTCATTAAATAAATTATTGTTTCTCCAATATAGCAATCATATTAAAACATCATATCGATTTTATAAATTGGTAATGTTTAAGATGTTTTATGTTGTTTCTCCTTTCTTTTTTCTATATTTTGAAACCTATCTTTCATCAGAAGAAGTATATGTATTTAAAGATTCCAAAGTCCCCTGACCTATTAATCAATAGATTAAAAAAAAGTGTTAAAGTTGAGTTATTTTGTAAAATGTAACACATAATGGCTAAATCTTATTTCTGAACTAAAGGATCACTTTGGCAATGATCATATCATTATGATTGAGCTTTTTAATACTGACAAAAAAGTGAATACTATTTGCGGGGTGCATTGTGTCCAGAACCATAAAATATATTATTTTGTTACTGAGCCCACTAATAGTTTCTAAATGGATTGTCTATAATGGTGCACATCATCAAAGAAACCTTTTATGTCTATATTAGTGTGTGTGCCATCAGTCCTGATGAAATTAGGTTAAATGTATCATGCAAATCTAACATATTTATGAATACTTTATAACTATAAAGTATAACAAGGCAAGTAACTAAACATATCTCAATGCTATTATCTATATTACAACATTATTTGAGCCCTTTAATTCAAAGGGTAATTAAATGTGATGTCATGCCGTATACTGTCAGCTTTTTTTTCGGTGCTTTTTTAAGTCCTTTTTGAAATACATTTTTTAACTCAAGATATTTAACAAATGGAGCTGTCCAGTGTGAGTTCATGTATCAACAAGGGGCAAAATGCGTCGAGCAAAATGCCCATAGTAAAACAAACAACAAAAAAAAAAAAAAAAAAAAAAAAAAAAAAAAACGTGGTTCTAATGTTTTGTGATTGGTAAGGTTGGAAACGCATACTTCTATAGTTTATAGATATAACATCAAAATATTTTTAGTTGAAAATTGGACTGATAAATGAAGCAAAGTCCATGTTCAATCATCATATTGTTATCATGGAAATATTCTGTAGAGATATGATAACAGGCAGCCAGTCAGATTAAAGATTTATTTCATATCACTTAGATATTTCATCGTTTTCGTAGTTGTTTGACGTCACATTTATGTATTGATATTAAGGTGACAAAAAAGTCCAGAAGGGCTGGGTATTTCACTATATGGCTATTTATGTATTTGAAAATGTAAAATACTTGTCACTATGATAAATAAAATCAATCAATCCCTCACCCTGTGGGTTTCCAACCCCTCATAGATAGTCATTTCTGTACTCGGGATGCCCAAAATTAGTATTTTAGAAATCAAACTCTGTATTCTGTGGTGGAACGGCAATAGATCTATACAAATACTGGGTGTTTATCACCAGTCACGGGCACGCATGTGTTGAAATCTGTATTTTGAAGGGACACACACGCATGAAAACAGCGGTTCACTTAGCCTGTGTGAGCCACTCTGGACACAAACATGCATGCAGTCAGTCAATCATTCAGCTATTCAATGCCACAGTCAGATTCTTTTTGAAACAGTCAGAAGGTCAGACCAAAGTCAGACCTTTACCACACATGGACACAGTCAAACACGCAAACAGACATCATGACTAGGGTTTTCTAAATGGCACATTCTCCTTCAAAATGTGTGCCACCCACCCACCCCCCCAAAAAAAATGTGCCAAATTTTTATTCCAGCTCAAGATTGTTTTTGCTTTGATATTTGAGTTTTAAATGTGATTTGCTAGTACATAGCACATATCTTTTTTTTAAATAACAACCGCGAGGTTAAACATTGGTGATTTGAAAACTTGTGGCATACATACATTTGTATAGCACAAATTAATGAATATATCTATCATGTAAAATCTTGTCTGACACATCAGAAGTTTGGTTCTGCGTCAGCCTTTTTGTATCTGCAGTTCATGGGACGCCTTCGATATTCTTTTGTGCATTAATGGCTTAAAATTGTGTCAAACACACAAATATATATTCTAGAATCTTCACTGAACATCAACAGTCAAAATACTACTAAGTGTCCAGGTCAAAAATTTGGAATTAATAATATATATTTTTTTAAATTCCACAAGATGAGAAATGATAACAGAAACAATTAAAAAAAGAAATTAAAATGGATAATAAGAGATGGATGATTGTATCAAATTTTGGGGTGTTGATTTATGGCCAATTTAGCATTAAATTTTTTGTGTGTTTTCTATAGCATAATTCATGTAAAAATAAAGTATCTTATTTGCTATTGTCCTTGTCAAAAAAGTAAAAGTTTTTGTTGTAATATGATGAATGAACAATCCCAACTGTTAAAATGTTGCAGCTTAAATGATGATCAAATATTTTAGCAATTAATTAGCTTGTGTATGTTTTTTCCTGTGTTTTTCATGACATCAATATCATCCAATATCAAAAAAATTTTATGAAAATTCAATGTATCTTATACACAATTGCCTATTGTTTCTTATTTTCACCATTTCAACACAAAGTATTAAATAGTTTTCTATATTTTGAAACCTATCTTTCATCAGAAGAAGTATATGTATTTAAAGATTCCAAAGTCCCCTGACCTATTAATCAATAGATTAAAAAAAAAGTGTTAAAGTTGAGTTATTTTGTAAAATGTGAGACATAATGGCTAAATCTTATTTCTGAACTAAAGGATCACTTTGGCAATGATCATTATGATTGAGCTTTCTAATACTGACAAAAAAGTGAATACTATTTGTAGGGTGCATTGTGTCCAGAACCATAAAATATATTTTTTTGTTACTGGGCCCACAAATAATTTCTAAATGGATTGTCTATAATGGTGCACATCATAAAAGAAACCTTTTATGTCTATATTAGTGTGTGCCATCAGTCCTGATGAAATTAGGTTAAATAAAACATGCAAATCGAACATATTTATGAATACTTTATGACTATAAAGTATAACAAGGCAAGTAACAAAATATGTCTCATTTCTGTTATCCGTAACACAACATTATTTGAGCCCTTTAGTTCAAAGGGTAATATTGAATGTGAGGTCATGCCTTATAATGTCAGCTTTAAAAGTGGTGCATTCTTCAGTCCTCCTTTAAAATACATTTCTTTTAACTCAAGATATTTAACAATTAGAGTTGTCCAGTGAGAGTTCATGTACACACCGAGCTCGTGTGTCCCACTATCAACAAGGGGCAAAATGCGTCGAGCAAAATAACCCATAGTAAAAAACAAAAAAACAAACAAAAAAAAAACAAAAAAGTCCTATTTTTTTGTGATTGGTACGGTTGGAAACGCATACTTCTATAGTTTATAAAAATATAAAATCAAAATATTTTTAGGTGAAAATTGGACTGATAAATGAAGCAAAGTCCACGTTCAATCATCAAATAGTTATCATGGAAATATTCTGTAGAGATATGCGACAGACAGCGAAGCCAAGACCCTGTGTCAGTCAGTCAGTCAATTAGACAGTCAGCCAAACAGACACAGACACACATGGACACACATGCAAACAGTCAAACAGCTAAACACACAGTCAGGCACACATACATGAGAACAGGCAGCCAGTCAGATTTAAGATTTATTTCATATCACTTATATATTTCATCGTTTTCATCTTTGTTTGGCGTCACACATCTATGTATTGATATTAAGATGACAAAACAGTCCAGAAGGGCTGGGCATCTTATTATCTAGCTCTTTATGTATTTGAAAATGTAAAATACTTGTCACTATAATAAATAAATAATAGTATTTTGGCCATATCACCAGGCAGAATGGAGATTCTTTATAAAAAATAGTGCTAGATTAAGATGGGAAAGTTAATGGAAGAAGGGGGCGTGGAAGACCAAGAACATCATGGTCAGATAATGTGTCAAAATGGACAGGGCTAAGTTACCATCAAGCAGTCAGACAAGACCAGGAAAGAAATGTATGGAGGACCATTGCATCCAACCCTTATAAAGAGGACGGAACATGATGATGATGATAAATGAAATCAATCGTCCACGTACCCTGTGCGAGAGGTATGTGAGGGGGCGGGAGCTCAGACATAGATAAACTTGCAAACAGTCAAACAAACAGCTATACTGGTAGGCAGACAGACATGCATGTAAATCATTCATTCAGTCAGACAGTCAAACAGTCGAACGGTCAACCAGACAGTCAGACTGGCACATGGACACAGACAAACATGCAAACAGACAGTCAAATAGCATTCAGACAGTGAGACAGTCATCCAACCACACAGACAGTATGCAGACAGTCATTGAGTCAGCCAGTCAACTTTACCAGCCAGCCATGCCTTTACATCCTTCAAACAGACAGTCAATCATTCATTCAGTCAGACAGTCATCCAGCCAACCCCTCACCCTGTGCGAGAGGTATGTGAGCTACTCTGGAAGGCTGTGAGTTCGAATCCACGATCTTCCAAATTACCTTTACATACATCACTGAGTTTCGTTTCACTATGATAAATAAAAATCGCCCACGTACCCTGTGGGAGATAGGTGAGCCACTTTTTAACAACACGGGGGGGAGCTCCCCGGGGACGTGGTGCAGGATCAGGATGATGACGGAGAGGACGCACGTCACGCACGTGGTGCCCATGAAGAACACCAGGTATGCCACGATCAGCGGAACCTGCAAAAACACAGTACGCCACGATCAGGGGGACCTGTAAAAACACAGTACGCCGGCAGGGGGTTAGTGCTTGATCTTGTTTATAGATGTCCAGTTGATTCTAAATAAGTGGTATACAGCAGTGGGTCTCATTATTCAATCACACTTCAATTATTATCAATGATGTTTATTTTTGAAAAGGAACCTGTAGTGTTCAAAATCGATCAAAAATTGTATTTAATATTCAGAATTTACAGTGTATTTGGAAATAAAAGCAGGTAATAAATTGAAGTGATTGAATAATGAGCTTGCTTTTAGAATTTTATACACATAAACACAAAATGATAGATGTTTGTGACAGTTTTTTTTTCACTTTACATGATGTTTGAGTAAATAAAGCATGCTTTTTTTCAAGGCTTATCGGCTGCTGGGCTAATTTTACATAATTTACACTAGCGCGATTGTGGCTGCACACTTCTGTTCTTCCTCCATCCCCACAGAACATACAGTGCCAGCGACAGTAGTAACCATTCGCATACGCTTGATCTGTACCGTTAAAAAGAGTAGGAACAATGTGCAACAAATTAGGGATGGATTTGCTAAACACCCACTGACAGACCTCATACTGCAATATATTCTCACTGGTCCTTGATTATGTGAGTGAATAATCTGAATATTATTTGTGAGAACCTAAAAAAGAGAAGAATTTTGCTCTTCTCTAAACTTGAATTTTTGCTATTTTAACAGTTATGTGTAAAATTGTAAAGAGTCATTATAAGTATTACAAGACGACTATTATGTAAAATGGGACATGGGTTTTAAAATGAAAATAAAGTATTTAAAAAGAAAAAATGGAAAAAAAATACTCTCACTTGTTATCAAGATCTAGGACCAGGAAAACTTTTGATCACACTCCATTTGCACTCGGACTCATACTACATTATATTTGTGCTGGTCATCTTTATCTAGTACCAGGAAAGCACTTGATTACCCTCCGTTTGCCGGCCGTTACCTGGTCTGCTGTCTTTGGGACGTCCTCGGACACGATGAGGATGAAGAACGAGTAGGAGATGAGGAGACTGAGCCCCATCGCGATCTTCTCTCGCCCGACTCCGGGGGCAGCCGGAACACAAACAGAGACACCTGCAGGCAACGCACTCA
Source organism: Streblospio benedicti (assembly GCA_019095985.1). Taxonomy (NCBI): domain Eukaryota; kingdom Metazoa; phylum Annelida; class Polychaeta; order Spionida; family Spionidae; genus Streblospio; species Streblospio benedicti. Next base: position 5,379 of record JAGTTF010005343.1, on the reverse strand, counting down.
TGTTAGGCTGCACGTCGCGCAATAATAATTAATAATAATAATTACATTTGTAGAGCGCTCTATGCATAAAATGTTCTAAAGCGCTTAAACAATATATGAACATTAAAACAATGATGCAGTCCTAAAACAACAGTTAAAAAGACAATTAAATTAATACAATATCAATATGTACGTAAACAAACCATTATATTAAAATTACAAGTAAAATGCCTCTTTAAATAAAAATGTTTTAAGTTGACGTTTAAAAGAATTAACAGTGTCACAGGTCCTAAAATGAGTGGGCAATTTGTTCCAGAGTCTAGGAGCCGCTCACTGAAGGCACGGTCTCCATATGCCACTGTTTTTGATTTTGGTACCACTAAAATATTGGATGAGGATGACCTTAAACGCCTCGAAGGTACATAAGGTGTAAAAAGTTCTTTGAGATATGCAGGACCATGATTATTCATACTCTTAAAACACAGCAATAAGACCTTAAACTTAACACGCTGTTCTACTGGCAACCAGTGGAGCTCAATAAGTGATGGAGATACATGATCATATTTTTTGATGCCACAAATAAGTTTGCATGCTGCATTTTGTACGGACTGTAATTTAGAAGTGAGACTTTTTGGGGAGCCAATCAAAAGTGCATTATTCTGATCTAATTTGGAAATCACAAACGCTTGTACAACTGTTTTTAATTGATTATCGGAGAGGTATTTTATAATTCTGCTGATTCTGTATAAGTTAAACCAAGCACCCTTACAAGTGGTTGCTACCTGCTTATCTAACTAAGATGTCGCCGTATAGTTATAAAATTATATATAAGAGTATTGTCATGTAGTGAACAACATGTGGTTTCATTTTTATTTTATTTTCTGTCCTCAACCCAGAGGCAGTGTGAAAAGGCACCTAAGAAGTGTGCAAAATATTCTTCTTCTTTAAATTCAATTTCAAAATTTGATTTTCGATCAATAAAAAGGAAATAAAATAAAATAAAAATGAAAGTTATAAAGTTGCGATTCCACAATTTTGAAACTTGAAAGGTAATTTAATAGTATACAAACACCTGGAATTCATAGTAGGTATCTATGGATTTTACTTATGTTAAGCTGCAAGTCTAACAATGAACATTGCTATCAAACAGCGACATTTGTAGGGCAAGAGGGGACAGGGTTGGGATTAAGTGGAAAAGTAGTACTCAAAAAAATCTATCCGTCCTCAAAAAATGCACTAGCCATCCTTGCATAAACTCTGTACCTGGATGCAAAATGAACTAGAATTTACTACTCGTCAAAAGAATGAGTAGTTGAAACTGTTTACTCGTAACTCATAAGGTTTTACTCCTCAATAGGCTACAAGTGGACAATATTGTAAAAAATTGTAGTTTTGATACATAATCTTGAGACTGAGATCCATTTCAATCTGCATTTGGATCTTCTCCTTACATGAACAGTGACATTTGCAGCGAAATTTACTTATGTTAAGCTGAAAGTTTCGGTTTGATATCAAATACAATCGGAGAGATAAAATTCTGAAGTTTCCAATATGATATATGAAATCTTTGCCCGAAGAGCGAGGGTACGGTGAAAAATTCTCCTTCATTTAACCATTTGTTGGGTAAAACAGTCATAGATCACTACTATTGAACTCCAGCCTAAAATCTAAAATAAGCTGAAATCTACCAACATGGAATTTCCCAGTTAGCTATAGTGATAACCATGATCACCAGGAAGAAGATGATGAGGATATAGAAAGTATTTTGTATTTTATGTTGTTCATCCTATGCTATATTGTACCCTATCACAAAAATTGTTCAAAAATGTTTTTATTGAAGCTTTTCGGCTCTACAGAGCCCTAATCATAACAATACTGTATTGTTATGATTAGGGTAGAGCCGAAAAGCTAAAAATTAAAAAGATTTTGAACAATTTTCGTCGTTGGTTACAATATAGTATAGGAAGGACAACATAAAATACAAAATGAGACCATATGCTATGTATAGGATGCATGCCATTAGTAAGATGTAGAAAGCAGACGGACAGAAAGATGGATGCAGCCACTTGTAAATAAGCAATACTTTATGTACGCTTTCATGTGTCATCCTAGGAACAAATAATTCCTGAACAAACTAACTAACTAAAAAAAGTAGACGTATATGTTTATATTTGTTCACAACAAATGACGTCATAGGACGCCATTTAGAATGACATGTTGACCCCTCGAGGGGGGGGGGCGCAGCTGGGGATTCTCCCGCGCCTACAGTGACGACCTATGACGTCATTTGTTTTGAACAAGGCAAGAGCAAATTTGAACTTATCATCCTGGTTAAAATATAAACATATGTCTATCAGATCCAGGATTAATGAACTTCCATCATACTAAAAAAAGAGTAGCTTCCAGTGACAAAAATTGGGAAGTAGCCCAAATTGGCCAGAAGGGCAAGTGTTTTGAAATCTTCACTGGCCCTTCTGACAGATTACTGGCCCTGCAAGCGCCGAAAATGCAAAACATCACTAGGAGGTCTGCGGGCATCCCCCCTTTCCAATTTCTTATTGAATTTATTTAAAACATTTATATAACTGTCAACTGTCACCATATCCTGTTGACATAGTGAAGGTAGACTAGATCAAACTCTTTGGTAATGGGAGTGGGGGTTCTGCAAAAATCGAACGCAAAATTCCGCCAAATTTTATGTTCGCCAGCCGGGCCATCGTCTGAGAAACATTATTGGCCCTTCTAAGGTTGTACTAGCCTCGGGCCGACGGGCCAGTGGCTGTGCCAAATGTTATCACTGTTCCAGGACAGAAAGCTGGCCGTAGCAAAAAAAGAATTTAGCCTCGCACTGACCGTGGAGAGCATGAGGACTGGGAAGATGATGTTTACTGACCGTGGAGAGCATGAGCACTGGGAAGATGATGTTGACGATGTAGAACAGCGGTCTGCGTCTGATGCGGAAGCGGAAGTGGACCTCCGGGCGCGGTTCGGGACAGCAGATATAGGTCCGCTCCGTACGCAGGATCGCGTAGTCCAGCATCTGGGGGAGAAGTTTAAAGAATGAACACTTCTCTTACTTATTTAATATCAATACACAGTTCTTTATACCTGCTTTATAGTCCAATTCAGAGTTCTAAATATTTTATTTTAAAATTTCTAAATTTATTCAGTTTAACGTTTCAACAAGAAAATGTCCTCTTCAGAAACTAAATTATTTACAAACTATTTCATATATATATGGACAATTATGATAATAAACTAGCTTTGATTACATATTATGAAAATACAGTTAATATGTACAGATTAGAATAGAAAATTAATTGGAAACTTAGAGTTATTAATATTTACAGTTGGTTAAAATATATACATGGCTTCATGGAAATCTTGATCTTTGGTGATACAAAATTGTAACTGTATATTCCTAACACAATGTACTATTATGGCTATATGAGAACTCAAAAAAGAGGGGATACAATTCAATGTTTTGGTTACATAGAATATGGCATGCAAAACAAAATAGATAAAATAAACCAAAACAAACAAATGTCACTGTGACAGGGGCTAATGGAATTAACTTCTCTCATCTTGGGTTTCTTCATTCATGATTTATACAAGAATTTGAAAATTCCATTAGAAACCATTGGCATTGTAACTCACATTTTGGCGAGGCTTTCGCTCTTATCGCAAGAGCTTCTTCAGGTCGTTTTCCTACCACTGCTGTCATGTGACTGCCGCCGCCATGGCGGTCACATGACCAACTAAGGACTGTTCATTCGGCCTGAAGAAGCTCTTGTGATAAGAGCGAAAGCCTCGCCAAAATGTGAGTTACAATGGTTTCTAATGGCATCTTTAAATTCTTGTATAAAGAAGAAGTTTATTAATCATTAGGTCACCAATGCACCAAATACAATCTCACACAAAATAATGATAACAATATGCGCGGCTTACAATTTACATTTAAAGATAAATAATACTGATTTTGATTGATACAAAAATAAACAATTGCAAATTTCACGATACCTCCCACTCGTCTGCGTGAGCGAACATCTCGAGGAAAATGTCTCGTGCGTTCTCCACAATAGACAGGTTCACCTAGAAACATGGCAGAGAAACAAGGTGAAGTTTTTGCTGGTGTTGATAAAACAAGTTCATTAGCTATGTATTTGATACTATATATATGATGAATTTATCTTATCAATAGCTGAATAATTGGATTTTAAAATACCTCTGATAATTTCAAATTGGATGTTCGAGGTTGTTTACTTTCAATTCCAAGTAAACAACATAGTTTCTTTGAAAAAGATGGACTGACAGCCATTGAAATATCAGAGGTATTTAATTCTTAATATCCAATTATTTGCTGTTGTTTTTCATTTGGTCTCGCTTGCATGGGCTTCTGATAATTTTGCAAAAATTTTATAAGAACAGACTATAATAGGTATTAAAGATAATGCTCAGTCGAAAATATATGTGTTCTGAAAAAATAGACAATCAATAAACGATGTTTTGGCATTTTTTTTGCGCAGGAAATATGATTTTTTTTTATTCTATAGACTGGTCACCTGGAAATTTGTTTGGAGGAACAAGCTAACCCTTTATTAGATGGGATAAATAGGGGGGAAAAGCAGGAAAGAAACATTTACCCCACTGCTGTGTTTCATTTTTCAATAGAATCTCTCATCAACCCTTCATTACCTAAGACATTTTCCCAGTTTGACAGAAAAAAATGCTTGCAAATAAACGCATACTTACAATTCTATGTCAAAGACGTTTAAAAAAGAGGACTATTTTTGCATGAAATGCACAATGCCACTTGGCTGGATGTCGATCTGGTAAATTAAGGATTAAGGAACCAATAAAGTATGCCTACCTTGTCCATGGTGTAGACCCAGTTAGAGAAGACCAAGCCACACACCTGAAATGTATGAGAAAGATATAGATTTATTTTTTAACTTATCCAGACTAGTTTCTTATTTTTACCATTATAAATAAAGATACATACAGTACAGCATCAAGCATAATGCACAAACGTCAGGATGTTACAATTGGACAACGGACTTGATATGTACAGTGATTGATGACATTTTATAGAACCAATAATTTTCAAATGACATCCCATTATGTGGATTAGGACCATATCCTAAGCATTAAGGGCCAATGTGGAAATAAGTAATTGGGCTTTTTTAGTTCCAACACTATTATGTTACCCTTTTTGTAATTTTTCACGTTTTTGCACAATTATTTGTACCTATTGCCAGTAATATCAGTATTTCCCCAATATTTTTGTTCACATGTGATCAGTATTATTCAAGTTTTTTCATGTTTTTTCAAGTTTTTTTTTTCATATTTTGCTTGTCATTTTCTATTCTTTTCTATTCATTTTTAATTTGTTGTAATGCA